>CM050325.1:131955857-132030857 GCA_027475135.1 Bactrocera correcta | reverse complement strand
CAAAGAAACGCCGCAGTGCAGCTAAAAACACTTCCGTTGATAAATCGCTTACGGCTTCAAGGTGAATTGCTTTCGCAGCCATGCATACAAAGACAGCAATATATCCTTTGTTTGATTTTTGGCCTCTACCTTTTGAGCAGCGTATTTGAAACGGCCCTGCATAATCTACTCCGACATTATTAAATGGATGGCTGGGTATAACTCGGCTTGGTGGTAAATATCCCATTAGTTTTGTCATCACTTCTTTGTTCTTTCGAGCACAACGTACACACTTTCTTACATACTGTTTTAAATGACTCCTTATGCGAATGATCCAGTACTTATTTCTGATGTGTGTTATCATTAAATTAATGCCACCATGTAATGTTGTTTTGTGTGCTTCCTGGATGATTAACTTTGCTTAATCACAATTTGTCAGTATGATTGGATGTTTAGTGTTATAAGAGATTTCAGAATTTTGCAGTCTTCCTCCTACTCTTAAAATGCCCTCTTCGTCTACAAAAGGATATGATGTTGATAATTTGTTGTTTCTATCCAACACCTTGCCGTTTCTTAATTGTGGTATTTCATCATAAAAATCTAAATTTTGTTGTATTTTAATTACATTCTTCTTTGCCAGCTCGTCTACTATTAAATAATCTGTTGTTATCGTTTTTCTTCGAAGTTTATTCGTGAATCGCATCACGTATGCCATCACTCTAATTAGTTTTCCAAGGTCCGAAAATCTTTGTAGTATTGAGGAAAAGCTTTCCGTTATTGTGGTTGTAGTAACTATTTTTTCTTCTACTCTTTTCGGCTAATTATCTGTATTTAATGGAAGCCATGATAGTCCTTGCCACCATAAACTGTGTTGTAGTAATTTTTCAGGTGATGTCCCTCTTGATGCAACATCTGCTGGATTTTCACTTTATTTTACGTATTCAGCTTTCGGAATCATCTCATTCATATCGTTTACCTTGGTGCGTACAAACTTTTCTTTATTGTTTTTGTTTTGAATCCATGCCAATGTAACCATCGAATCACTCCATGTATAAATTTTACACTGTAAGCTCAATCAGCCCTATCACGCAATCCATCGTGGACTGTTTTGTAGGGAAAGGTACGAAATTGCTATCATGCAATTCGAATAATTCCGAAAGTAAGTTCGAAAATCGTAGAGTGGCATTCACTGAATTTACTCGAAACGGAAAATTTTGAATTTTATCGGAATTTTTGTACTACAAGTTTTTGATAACGGAGAAATAAATTTAAAAAAGAAAAATGTAAGTTTTTATTGAATTCAAACTATAACAATTTGTTACCAGTAAAATAATTATTAATGCGATTTCCGCAAGTCCATAGTAATTACCACCAAGCAGCAATATGCACTAATGGTTGAGCTGTTACAGCAAAAACCTGAAATGGCGCAGAGTTTTACCAAGTGCCCTAAAAAAGAAGTGGCAGCTTTTTTGAACAATATGGCCCAAGAACTCAACAGTGTAGGTCCGCCTTTCAAGGATATATCCAGCTGAAAGAAGGTAATATAATAAAGTTGTAGTTTTTATTGTTGTAAAAGGATAATTTAAAGCTTTTTCTGACTTATTTTTTATTAGGTATGGCTTGACTGGAAGGCCTACGTAAAAAGAAAATTGGTAGAAAATAAAAAGGAGCAGTCAGCTTCTGGTGGCGGCAGAAATAGGCAGCACCATTTCAGCGAATTGGAGGAAGCGGTGATAACACTAAAGGCATTAGAGACGAGTACGAGTGGAATTAAAAATACAATGAGCATGGGCTAACCGACGTCAGCCGACGATGGCAATGAGACAGAGGCCGACGTATCAATGCCATCAGTGTCCTGCAGTCCAGCACTGCCTAAACGTACTCCGGATCCATGTACAGCCGATTTAATAAAAAAACAACTCACAATTCAAAGAGGATTTCAAGAAAAGGTCCTCGATAAGTTGGAAGATATTTCCTCAGGCATGCGACGACGAGGCAGAGCATTCGAAAAGCAAAACAATTTGAAAAAAGCGGAAGTGGAAGAAATTAGAAGGCACAACATAGCTTGGAAAATTTGATAACTGCTAAAAATTCCATAAAACAGCAAATGTTAGAAGTAGAGGGGAAAAAATTGCAAACCATTACAGAAATAATTATAAAAATTAAATAAATACTTAATAAAAACTATAAATATTTTGTGTTAATATTTATTTGGGATATTATATTCGTGTAAGTGTTGCACATATAGTATAGCTTCTCTGATTTGTGGAGCTGCATCATTATAAGTTGATGAAAAAATTTCATTACTTTCTGTAAAAATATTTGGCTCCGAATTATTTTATAAAATTTCATCATTCACGCGATAGTGAATGTAAACGTTGTGTAACGCTGCCGCAACATTAACGATTTGAGATGCCTTCCATGGTTCGTAGTGAAGTTCACGAGCACCCAGAAGACATCTATGTAAATCGATTTTTAAAAACACCTATTTCTCGCTTTTGCATGTATTTTATTATATTTCTCTTCTGGGCTTCCTGAGGGAGGGGTACGGAATGGTGTCATTAACCATTGTTCTAGGGCATATCCAGCATCTCCTGTGCAAATATAAAACGATTTTGATGTTTGAAAATTTGTATGTTTGTTTGTATAATACCCAAAAGCCAAGTGTTTCGTTCACCATCAAGGTACTTTTTCTCATGAAAATAACGAGCATTGTTGACATTCCATATGTGGGAGTCGTGATTGCTGCCAGGAAACTGAGCATTCACATAACTTATTTTCATATTATTGTCACATATCTGCAAAACATTGATTAAGATGTTTGAAATGTGAATTTGTCACCAAACTTGCAATCAGGGCATTGATACTAAAGTATCCTTTGCGGTTATAATAGAGAAAGTTATATTTTGTTGGAGCAACGATTTTAATATGTGTCCCGTCTATACACAAAATCGCGCCTGAATATCCGTATTTATGAAAAAAATCCTTTTTCGCTTCACTTTTTTCAACGTTACTTAACTCGAGGTTTTTTCACTGAGGGCACAAATGGGACTGAAGCAAACCCAATACTTCTTTTAAGATGCAACAAAATGTTGACTGAGCCATTGGAATATCGACGTCTTTACCCACTCCATGCTGATAGCCTCCTTCAGCTAAAACCGTAAAACCGAAGACAATCGATGAAGTAAAGATATAGATGAGGATATTGAAGAACTTGTATTCCTCTCTAGAACGTCGAGGACATACGTAAAGGCCGCCTTATTTAAGCGATAGTTTTTAATAAACCTATTTTAGAAAAATAATTTTAATAAAATTTAACAATAAATTTTTGTGGATTCCGAATACATATTTTGTTCGTAAAATCAATTTGAATATAAACGATTTTACTTTTATTAATAAAAATTTAAATTTTTTCTTCTACACAGCTGATTTCGAAATGTCAAAATTCAAAATTAAGTCTGGCAACAAAATATTCGAATTCACATGGATTCAATGATAGCAAATTATGCGTATTCGTAGCGGACGTTCGTATTCGTGGCTTCGGTACGATGGATTGCGTGATAGGGCTGAATGTTTTCTTGACTCTTTTTTAAAAAATATTAGCCAATAGATGTTCACCGCAAAGTTCCAATTTGGGTATTGTTTTCCTATTTTTAATAAAATTTACTTTGCTTTTGGCAAGCAACAGTGTTACTTGCTGCCCCACTTCTGCATAAATTAATGCTGCATATGCTTTGTCAGACGCGTCTCCAAACGCATACAATTCCAAACTAGTGTTATTATTTGTACCGATCCAGCGTGGAATAGTTATTTTATCTAATATATCTAATTGTTTAGCGAATTTCAGCCATTCTTCATCTAACTCTTTGTTTAACGGCTCGTCCCAAGATCCACCTGTTGACCAAAGTTTTTGCATGAAACATCTACCAACAATTGTTACTGGTGCAAGCCAACCAAGCGAATCAAATATTTTTGCCAATTGTTATAGTATTGTCCGTTTTGTAATTTTTGAACTATTTGATAACCATTTTCTTAAATGAAATCCTGCCCTATGTAAAGCTTGTTACATTCCTGAATAGTATGATCACTTGTCATGGGATCGTCCATATAAAAATCGTTATTAATGACGTCATGCACGTTTTTATTGTCTTTGCAGTAAACGTTACCAATCTCTTGTAATGTTCTCACTGCTAAAAATGGTGCTGCTGCTGTACCATATGTAACTGTTGTAAGTTTAAGCTCTTTTATTTTCTCTTGTGAATTTTCTCTCCATAGAATATACTGGTATTCCTGATCTCCCTCTCTGACTTTTAGACTTTTACTTGCCGATACATCTTTTCGACATCAGCACTCATTACATAACGCCACATACGCCACTTAACAATGATATCTAAAATATCTTTCTGTAATCTTGGTCCGATTAGTCTTACGTCATTCAAACTGTGACCATTTGTAGTTTTTGCTCATGCGTCATATACTACTCTTAGTTTTGTTGTGGCTTTAATTATACCTTTTTTCATTATTTTTGGGTAAAAATCAGCTCCAATTACTACATCAATGTCACTTGGTTTGTTGAAATTCGGATCCGCTAGTAGTTTATTCTTCCATATATACGCCTTCTTCTCAATTTTTTTATTGGAAGTGCTTTATGCAGTTTAGATAACACCAGAGCTTCCGTTTCTGCTAGAAACTTGCTATTTAATCTGGGTTTTATTTCCAGTCGTACTTTATGCCGTGAAACTTACACGCATTCCGTTGAGACGCCGCTTATTTCGGTCGTTACCTTTATTTTCGGTAACCCTAACATGTGAACTCCTTCCTCAGAAATTAGAGCTTTCTGAGAACCACAATCAATCAAGGCTCTTAATTCCAACTCTCCTTTTGGCGTTACCACTTTTATTATTGCTCGTACTTAAAAATATGTCTTCTCCTTTCTGTTTAGCCATATTTAATGATATCTTTTTATTTGGTTTGTCTTTATGTAGTAAGGTATTTTGTCATTTGTCGCATATCATACATTTCCAAGTAATGAAACAACTTTTGTTGTGTATTGTCCTAAGCATCTGAAGCATAATTGATTTTTGCGCACTACTACTAATCGCCGTTCGACATTTAATTTTTGGAACTAATCGCATCGTAGTTATCTTTCCTGATGGTTTATTTGTTTCGGTTGCGGAATTGCAAAACTTGTTTTGTTTTTGTGAGTTTACTCCTCGAGATAAATATTTTTGTGACTCTTGCGTAGAGTTCTGAGTACTGTATTGATGTTCCAGAAATGAAATTACTTCCGACAAATCTTGTATTTTAGTCGGTTTACGAACGGTGCTTTCGTATTCTCGAAGTAGTTGTTTAGAAAATTTTCATAACGCCAGCTGTGCTAACACATCCTCTAACGTTCCTTTATTCCTTATTATACTGATGCATTCATTTGTAACATCTGAGAACTTTTTCATTTTGTATGATAACTCATCCGTCAGTTGTGGTATTTCTAATAGCCACTCGATATTGTCGTTAAATTGCGCGCGTTATCATATCTGCGTGTCAGTAATTCCCAAGCAGTGTTGTAATTTGCACCTGATCCCGTTATCAGGTAACTAATCATTACTCTAGTATCTCCTTGAAGACAAGATTTTAAATAGTTCATCCTTTTGGAGTCACTAATGTCCTTATTATTATGGACATACTCCTCGAACAACCATTTAAGTTGCCATTCTCTAAATTCGCCTGAGAATTGTTACAATTCTATTTTTGGTAATTCCAATTTTTCAACCGTTTTTTTAAGTTGATTTCCTTTTTTTTTAATACCCGCAAAGTATCGGTAACTTCAGAAGAAAGATCTTCTATTTCGAAATTATTACACGGCTTGATGTACTTCATCGTCAATTCGTCGATATTTTTCTCCATGCAGCTCCAATAGTTCTTGAGACGTTCTTCGTATCTTTCGATTTCAGTTTCGTCTCTATTATTTAGATTTATGTTTGCCTTTGCAATGAAAAATCGAATTTTTTCTGCTGTTTTTTCAATTGTCTGATCTATAAAGTCTATAATTTTATCAGTTTGGCTTATTGCCCTTGCTATTATCCCTATCTCTTGAGTGGCGAGTTCCATTTTAAAGCTGCTCAGCTCGTTTCCTGTCATGTGCGGCTTCATATTTCTGCCGCAATTTTTCGTAGACATTGTTGGCGAAGTATTCATGATTCGGCGCTACCTTCACTGCCAAGTTTGCATGGTTGCTGTGGAATTCGCTCCATAGCACTTCAATCTCCTCTAATTCATTTTGTTCGCACTGTGCTGAAATTTCATTTTGCAGCACCATTTAGCGTTGCAACATGTCCGCAGTGTTCGACATTTTTATTTAATATTTTTTACCTAAACTGTTCTTATTCTTCAAAATCATTTGAGGTAATTGTTTTGGTCGCCCGGTTGACTTTGCTGTGCCACTGAATATTTTTTTGAATAACAGTTTTTAACACAGGTTAAAAGGCGGTCTTCACGATCACCCTGACAGGAAGGAGTTCCATCAAGACAGATGGAGGAAATGTTGAAGTCGCCAACTCCCTAGATATGGAAGGGAATTACTTATTTCTAACCGGTAATTATCGAAATATTAAACGTGCATAGTATTATTAACCTAAAACTACAGAAAACATTCTTATATAAAAATGTATTGATGTTAACAAATGCAAATATGTAATTACATACAAACTAAGTTTTTGCATACTAACCATTGTTTCTTATCCTAATTGTAATAATTATCTTAACAATTCATTCCATTTATTTATACGCATGTATGTATGTTTATTATATTTTTGCAGGTAATATTTTTCAACGTGTGTCAGTTGATCTAAATTCCGCTGACCCAATTGAAAAGAATGATGACTTGAAGATTGTCAACAACGACGGGCTTGAAAATTTGGCAGGGTACATCTGCCACAAACTTGGTAAAGACAACAACTTGGGTGGATCACCTATCTAAAGGAGGACTCTCAACATCAACAGATATGTTGATGGAGCATATGAGAGCCTTGCAAACAGTATTTGACGACTTAAATGGTACTGATTTGCATATACCTAAGTACATATGTATGTGCAAATACGTCCAGAAGAACTTAGATTTAAGTAATTTTGTTAATTGTATCACCAAAGTAAAAAATTGTTTTTAAGAGCTAGAATGTATTTTAGGATTCGTTCCTTAAAAAAAAACTTAATTAAAAATATGTACAGCAAAAACAGAAAATTAAATAAGACAATAAGTTGATAGTTGGTCACAAAATATTAAATATTTTTATTTGCATAAATGTATGTATATAATTAAAACAAACACAGCAAAGAGACAAAATTAAGTATTGCAACGAGAATACAATGAATTGAATATGTAGGTAAATGTTCACTATAAAATATTCACTTATATTGATATTTTTTATTCATATTCACTTATATTGATGTTAACTTTTGATGATATTCATGTTTTTGTATGCTTGCAATACAAAATTGATTCTTATTGCAAAGAAAAACAAGCAACTGAAAATCAGCTGATTGTACGTTGGTCAACCGTGACGTGGATGCGCAGAACGAACAAAATTTGAACTCGTCATTGCGCAATCTTGTTTCTATCATTCTTGAAACATATGTAGATAAGTACATATATGTACGGCACACCACATGGGGTTGTTTTCAACTATACAATACCCCTGCCAACCACGGTTACCCGCTTGAGACAAATATTCCAATACAACTACACGATTTTCTTGTACACTAACACCAACGCACATTTTCGGGTTATTTTTTGTTTACCTAAATGCGATGAAAAAAAGTTTCTTTCATTTCTTGATTTATTTGAATGAGTGCGAAGGAGAAAACATAATTGTCAATAGTGACAATAGAAAATCCCAAAAAGGGTAATAAAAAAAAACGATTGAAAGACGCATGTCGTTCGTGATCGTACCATCGTAAAGGAGGCTCGTACAACAAGAAGGTAAGTAAAAGAATTTTATGTGATTTTTTAACAATATTTTGAAGACAATTAATTCATTTATTTTTATAGCATTGGAAATCAGAACTGAATTGGAAGTAGCAGCAGCAGCAGCTATATCATCAGAAGCGGCAAATATCAATTGTTAAGTAAGTATGTGAAAAAAGTGTGTGTACTTTGAAATTGGACTGCGCAGGCCAAGATAATACGCAAAAATAAATACATACATATGTATTTTATGCGTTTAAAGCGGCCTGCGCAATCCAATTTAATATGTGAAAACTAATGTTTGTTTTATATTTTAAATGATCAAATAATATTTATCTATTCTTTCAGATGTTATTACTATTTTTATTTAATTATTCTTTCTTTTCAGATTTTATCACTATATTTAATTAAACTTTGCTTGCAGAGTAAATTCTATTTGCATTTAATATATTTCATTTTTTTCAGATAATATTAATCTTTTCTTTCAGATATTATTATCATTTTATACAATTAATCTTTCTTTTTCTTTTAGATATTACAAATTCAATGTAATTATTATTTATTTTCGGGTTTTATTACCTTTCTTTTATTTTCAGATATTTGTTTTTTATAATACTTTTTCACTCTTTTATTTTCAGCAATTAATAATTATTTTCTTTAATTAATCTTTTTTCAGATGAAATTCTGTTTTTAAATTAAATATATTTTTATTTATGAAATATTAGCATTATATTAATTATAATTTTATGTAAATATTAATTAAAATTAATGAAATTAATAATTTAAAAATTAAAAACTTTTATTTGAAATTTTAATAAATTTTTAAAGTAGGAATTAAAAAATGCAACCCTGTATCAGCCGTGGATTGGGGATATTAGAACAGGACAGATATACTTTTTTATATGACACTGCTGAATGAGCGCAACAGAGATGTATGATCACATGTATACGTACCTGTGAGGGGAAAATACGGTAAAATATTCGCTCGGCCTAAGCCACACTTTCTATGTTTACTCCCACGTTTACCACCATGTTACCCACTGATTATCTGGTTTTTTACCCGCTGATGGTTGGCAGGGACAATACAATACTATACAATACATGTATGTGTGTGTTGTCATATAATTTATGTTGCGTGGTTTGGGATGTTTTCAAGTGCACCAGTGCATTTGTAATCAATTGCCCAAACCTAAGTAAATATGTTTATATTATATTTCTTTAGTGCATTCGTATTCCATATAAATGCATATATGCCTCATATATGGATGTGTGTTGCATATAAATGCTTGTAAGTATATTTATGTGTTAATTTATGTGTTTTGTATTGCCTCTGAATTATCTAATTTATGTGAACTGTATAACTTATTACAATAGCGAGAATATTTCTTATCTTATTTAACATTTGTAAAGAATATAAAAATGACTAAATTTAATAATAGTATATTAATATATTCCGCTTTTTTGAAGAAATGAACATGTTCAATTTTGAACACCTATCTTTATCTATATCTTCTTTAAGCTTTGCAATTGTTACATTAAATACATTATTTATTTCTATATTTTGATTTGAATTTTCAATTATTGTATGGTTACTAATTTCGATTTAACCACATTTAATTCTTATATTTAAAAGATGTTTTTACTCATTTTCTGTGATTTGTTCGAAAAGAGTTTCAGTAATTTTTATAATTCCTAACGGGTTGATAATATGTAGTATTGTGCTGTAATTAACTGTTATCTTTGCGTCTTCAAGAGAAATTTCAGCAAAGCCCTTTGTACCATCAACGTTTTCCACCATCAGGGTTGCGTTGCTCAATATCAGAAATGTCATTAGAGTTGTAATCGACAGTATTGATTTTACCTGAAAATTTGATAGTTCTTTTAATATTTACTGTGTGATTTTTTGTATCTGGGTTCCTGTTTGTGTCTAACAGCTTTATAGTTTTTCACATGTCCCTCCCTATCGGTGTGTTGGTAATTTTCTCCTCTAGTGTTAAGCTCGATTTCTTTTACTGTTTTAAGTCGTTCAAATATTTAATTTTTATCATAATTACCGTTTGCAATATCTATTGGTCTTTTCCCTGTAGTTGAATAGTTTGTTATACCATTAGGTGCATTTACATATTTTTTCTTGAACTGACAATTTCGTCGTTTCTATTTCCATTATTCTAAACCTTTCGCCTAAAGTATTAAAAAATTTTTCGATGTCAGCATTGCCAGTGGGAGAATTAGGTTTTTTAAAATGAATTTCTATTTCTTCTCTTCTCATGAAATCCTTTACATTAGTTGAGTTAAATTCATTATTAGCAGTTATGCGTTTTGGAGCTGGTTTTAAGGAAAAGTATAAACGATTTTTTCCCATTATAGTTATGCTGGTTCTGTCTTCTAAATAAATCGCAGTAGCTAGCTTAGAAAATTTTTATGACATATGTTTCCATAAGGATTATTTCATTTGTATCTGTAGCAGTTTTTGTTAAAAGATATGTTGGTTTAATTGGTCGTTTATCGTATATGGCTCTACAACAAACATCGCAATTATTAATGTATATTTGGATAAGTTGTTTTAGATTTTTATAGTAAACTAAATTTTTTAGTCTTCAATTATTTTCATCCATACATTAAATTTCATTGATCCCTTGTTTCTTCTTTGTGATATTTTTTTAATATATCTAAATGTTTCTTCTTTATTCATGTCTTTCGCTTGATATGTGCATCTGTAAAATCTTATGATATTATAGAACATTTCTATTAGTTTTAATTCAACAATATTATAATCGCTATCCGACATACCTGAGTATATGCATACTTTTCCCGTTTCAATAAATCTTCTAAAAATATCGCTCATAAATCCGCTTTTTATGTCGTCTAGGCCTATATATATATTTTTTTCTTTTATTTCCAATTATTTCGATTTCTCTGATTTTACTTTCCGTTAAGATAATTTTTGTATGAAAACGGTTGACAACTGTGTATAATATAACAAAGTGATCATTATTTTCTTCTTGTTGAGAATGCATAGTTGCTCATGTACTCATATTGTCTAATTCATTCTCTTCTCTTGTGCCAATACTTTCTCAATAAAATGCGAATATGGCAAACCAGGTTTTGCGAAGAAACATGAAATTGTTTCTTGAAGGAAATTCAAAGTAATCGCTAAGTTCATCCTCAATTAGTTGAAATCATAATTATGAAGTATATTTCGTTTTGAAATGTTATATCAAACTTACCAATCATCAACAACATTCCTTAAATCGCAAGGAAAATATTTATGTTACTACGCACATATATACTATACATATGTACATATCACGCACAAAGTTATTTTCTTTGTTTATTTCTCTTCTATTGTGGATCATTCACAATGCGTCACCAGCTGTCAAAAGTACTTGAAGAAATATTTGTTTTTCTTGAGCAATTACTTGAGAGCTGGAAACGGACCTTTTAGTTTGTCTTTCTTTCAATATCTTAATATATAATAAAAATAATAATAAAATCTTTCTTATATATTAAAAATAAGTGGGGTTTTTTGCCTAATCCGTTGCATGAAAGGAATGAGAATCATAAAACAAAGAGAAGGTGCAGGTTCGATGTCGAACATTTTATAAAATTGTAGTACGGAATTCACCTCACAACCACAAAATTCATGCTGTGAAATGTTAACATTGTTTACAATTCTCGCACATACTCAACCAGTGAATATGAAGAGAAATAATAATGGGTTGTCAGAAAAGTCTTGCGGTATTTTTATTGAATCAATTCGGGTGGCACCCATACATCGAGCTTCTTAGTCACTCCAAGCTTCTTCAAATGGTTTATAACGGTTTGATGACTACTATGCCGGTCTCTTTCGACCAATTCAGCTGAGCGTGGCGCATCTTCGACCACCTCTACACCAGAATGAAAAAGTTGAAACCATCGAAACGACAATCAATTTAACTGTTAGCGCGTGAAATGAGCTTTCCAAAAAGGTATAGCATGATCCGATGCGACGAGTAAAACAAGAACTACGCGCTTTCAGCGCCAACTAGCGAAAATACCGCAAGACTTTTTTTGACAACCAATATATGTACGGCTTATGATGCCATAGCATGTATGCGCAATCAGGGAATATTGAAGGAAAATAAGTACTTTGATATTCCATTTTTAACAGCGAAAAATGTGTACAAATATAGCTCTCTCACTTACTCAAGGATACGAAGAGACATAAATATATGTGTGCATGATCTTTACGATACTCCCAACAACAGCATTGTGATATTTTCATCCTTCAATTTTTGCTTTCAACTTGGGAATCGCGAATGATAATTAAGTAATGAGACTGATTCCATAAAAACCGTATATTTTGAAAATTATTCTACAACTCTGCCATCCCCTTCAAAGTAGTCCCTTGGGCAGCTACACAGCGATTCCATCGCGTTTTCCATGCTTCGTAACATTTCTACGCTTCGATTGGGATGTCCGCGAGTACCCTCGTCACGGCCGCCTGGATGTCCGTAATCGACTTAAAATGGGCTCCTTTGACCACCGGTTTTGTTTTAGAAATCGTTTTCACCTTCGACTTGCTCATGCGAGCTTCTTTCGGGCGGGGCGCCCCTCCTTAAACTCTTTGTGCTATCGAAACACCTGCGCACGACTAAGAGCACTATCACCATACACTCTTACAATTTTAGCGTACGTTTCCGAAGCTGTTTCGCCCAATCTGGCGCAACATTTTATCGCGACGCATTGCTCTTGATTTCGTTTTTTCATTTTCGTGACGAGCACTACAAACACACGTCTACTCAACTTGACACAGCCGGCGAACTAAACAAGCTAGAGCGATAGTACATATATCAGTGGAGAGGGAGGGATGCCGGAAAAAGAGAAAGGGAAGGAGCAGGTTTACCACAAGAGCGGCAATAAATCAGTCTCACTACTTAATTGTCAAACCTCGTATGTATGTATGCTTTTGCGTTTTGCCGTCGACATTTCCATATTGGCATGTACAAATAATTATGATATGAGTATAATTTTTATGAATGGAATGCATGTTACGGTCAATTTGCGATGCTACTATGTCAAAAAAGATAATTATCAATAAAAATATAAATATATCTTCACTTTATTGGACATTTGTTGTTGATATCATTGAGTGCGGTCAAGATCCGGGTGTGCTCCGAAATTACGTAAATTTGCAATTAAACCAGACCGTGCTAATTCGTGAGTGTGTGCGCCGTGGGAAGCATTGATGTTGTCAACACGTTTCATTTCGATTTCCTTGGATTAATACTATGTTCAGACCGACACTTAATCACACGATTTCGGCTGTTGAATGGATTATCCCACTAATCTTAATCTTTTATCAATATTTCGCCATACAAAAATGGCAGTTCCAAATCATTTCATTGAAATTATTATCGTAGTTGGAATCGATATTAATCCACTGCAAGGATCTATCGGAACTTGTCCATTTCCGATTCGCAGCAGCTCTTTTGAAAAAACCTCTGCAGTTCTATCGTTATGCAGCAAAACTCGCATATTCATGGTCAATGAAAGAGTTTTAACAAATGGAAAGACTTCAGACATGCGTTTAGCTCATCCGCCGCTGTTGATTTTAGAATCACGGGAAGTATTTGTCTAAAGTCGCCCGACAGCAATATCATCACTCCTCCAAATCAGTGATTATTGTTGCGCTAATTGTACGCACTGCTTTGCTGTTCATTCAACAGTGGAACATTTGTTTGTACTTGTTGTTGCAAGTGAGTTATATCGTAAGCACGCTCGCGTTCCAATTCGCGACTCACTAAATCCCTTGTTTGAACTTCAACCAATAGTTTTCCACTCATAAGTAAACATAAATCTTCAATAAGGACTAATGCTTCATTGAAGATGTCAGCGTTCATTTGTAAGTCGACATTTCTCGTCCCTAATCGCAGGTGATGCAAAATATCTTCTGCCATGTCATCTTTGTACGTATCCCATAATAGACGCGGGTTTGAAGGCTGACATGTCGAAATTATAATAGCGAAAAGTGTACGAATTGCAAAGGCTGGTGAAGAAGCTATTGCATCCGCTAGCGTTTGATTCCAGTGACTGTCGTGTTCAAGCAATTGCAATTGTTGACATGCTTCTCGAAATGATGCACATCTACAGTCCTCAACGATTCAAATTAAGTTGAATCGCGTACATTAATCAAAAGTAAACGTAGGTAAAAGCAATCATCGTTCTTTGGATGGATTGTGTAAATTCTTCCCAATGCATCAGTTGGAAGAATACCTGGATAGGCCATCTACCGGATGGCCGTTCTTCCTGTGCAACCATTTCTTTGATGATGCATTCCACGTATAATACCGAGGCATTTCCGAGTAAAGCAATGTTCTCGCGAACGGATCACTGGCGCAAGTTGCAAAGAAACTTGTTAAAGTGGTTGCTGGTGGTATTTCCGTTCGCTGTACTATGTTCTCTGCAATGAAATAAACTCGCTGGCCATTCTCCAAATGAGCTGCCAGATGCACAACAGTAGGATGGCGTTTATGAATTGGAAATATTCTCCAGATTGCTTCATTGCAGTTCACATATCTGCCCATTTCAAATTAGCTAATTTCATCACGTTCAACGCCAATAACCGCCATATCGCTTCCTTTGGTGACATATTTGCAAACATACTTAATTGATTTTATTGAACTGCAATACTCAACATTTATATGTGTTTTGAATACCTTAGACAAAATTGGCGAATATGGAACGATCCATGTGTTATCAACCACGAAATTCTTTCCTTTCAATTGAGTGATGAATGTTCTGCCATTGTTAGCGGGTGAGCGACACCGATAGAGAGGGTATCCGTCGGTTCCAGTTGGAGTTTCCGAAATAAAAGCACGGGAATAGCGTTTTTTGCATTTACTGTCCGACATACAAACCGAAGATGGATCGTTTTCTCCGCATGGCCCATGAACCAAATTGGCCATCACCACTTCGTGCAACTCTGGATCTATTTCAACATCAGGAATTTCGGCGGAAATGATGTCATCAATTTGGTCAGGTGTAATTTTCTCCACCATCCAAAGGAGAATGTGTGCGTGGGGCAAACCTCTCTTCTGCCCCTCCACTGAGTACATCCAGCATGGAACAGTGCCATATACACGTTGCTTCGTAATAAAGTCTATCAAACATCTGAGTTTTTGTTTAAACACGCGTGCTGTAACGTCGTGATTGACCGGGATGCAATAGATTCGTAATGTCTGGCCATTTTGGATTGCAAGTAAATGTAACAAACAAATCCGGCCGTCCATAATTGCGCACGTAAGTCATCGCATCCTGAGAGTACTCATGCGTGTGTCTAGGACTGCCAATGTATGTCGATGGCAAAATATAGAGTTGACCAATATCTGTAATATCCGCGTCACCATTCATTGCATCTCTTAAGTGAATATACTCTTCAGATCGCAACTTCGACTGATATTATCGCATGTAATTAAGTCGTTCTGTCTCAACTTTAACGTACATGTCAACTGCATACTGTAGAAATAACCATCCATATCTCAGTAAGTGGTTGTTATAGGTTTGGCGAATCATCATTCCATTTGCGTAAAACTTCATTGAGCTGACTTTAAAACCTTAAATTACCTATATGAAGTAGCAAACAAAAGTTTTTTTTTTACTAACCATTCACCGAATTAAGCATCTTATATCCTAAGTGATATTCGTCTTCTCCACGGCAGAACATGAGCGGATATTGCATTGCGTCGTAAGACCGATGTGTCTCACTTATCCGTTTTAGTGCATTTTGATTTCTACGTTTGATAACAATATCACGCGACTGCAAATTTTCTCCAACAACAACAACTGATATTTGGTAGGTGCATTATATTGTCTTTCATGTATCCCTGTTGGTTTTTTGTCCGCTTGTATGATTATACTATGATCCTCTGTTGGCATACGTTCCAATGAAATCGTAACATTTGCTGCATTGTTCGATTATTTCTCTTTTCGTTGTATTGTTCATCATGTGAATCTCCCAGAAAGTAAATTTGGAGATATTTGTGTTCTTGATCTGGATGCGGCAACAGCGATCCAGTGAGATGAAAAATTTGCCCATGAACCTGTATAATTGGAGGAAAGCTCTGTAGTTTCTGTCGAATATTGTTTGGCAAAAATACCTTAAACGTTGGTTTTTATTTTTTTTCATTTACAATTTCACCGCCAAACGACGTCATTTGAAAACAATCGTTGCAAATTTTAGTGTGCTTTAAGAAATGGCTCGAGTGAGGAGATTCACCGTAAAGCAGCTGGAGCAATGGCTGTGGTGGTGGAAGCAATTCTGGCAACTTAACCTTTCCCCCGGCGCAACATAACCCTGGCGGTTCATTTTTAAATTTGACTGCATTGCAATATTGACAAACTACTGACATCTGACCCATTTGAACAGATGCGCTGTATTGAATGTTTGGACCATATCGAAAACCTGCCCGTTCAATGTTCACAAAAGAAAGATATTGCCGCTGTTGTCGTCGAATAATCGCATGTTGTGATCTTACTTCAACACTTTGGCGACCACTTACTTCCCTTCTTCTCAATCGTTCTTGCTGATTGTATATTTGGTTGACATCTTCTAACTGGTGCGTGCTATTCTCCAGCAGTCTATTTCGTGATGATACCCTCTCAATAACACTTTCCCTTTGACGTGCTCTGTTATTTCGTGTTCTCCTTGCGGCCTGGAAACTCCGAGAAGTGTTACCTTACGTACTGATTCTTGGCATCGTAACAAATATCTATTTGGAAATCATCATTCATTTGCATAAAGTTCATATAAGGTTTTACGGACCAATAACTTATCTTTGAAAACTCCAAAAATGAATGAATTAAACTAAGGAAGCAGATCAATTGAATGATAAATTCCAATGTACATAAATCGGTATTCGCCAACACGCTAAATCACTTTCACTTAATAACTCACTTTTTAAAACAAAATATATCAATATATCAGTAAAGCAAGGCGCATTTTTATTGCCCTCTAAATTTTGCGTGTTTGATTGGAAAGCAAAATTGACGTTTAATTTAATTTGTGTTTGTTTCATAAAACTCCCATTTCCATAAACCAAAAATAGCACGTAACACAACCAAAATTACGATATAACCGCTACTGTCACCGATAAATAAACAAAAATAGCAAGACACAACCAAAATGTCGTGCTAGGTGGAAAATGAGATAAATATATGGTGGATTAACAACCAAAATAATTAAAGATTTTATGGGAGGTATCACGCCCCCTTTTTCGATAACTCCAAGTTTTATGGGTGAGAATTTTTTTATGTGTAAGAAGGCTTTTGATACCATATAGGTCTATACAAGTTTTCAGGTCCCTATCTTGAACCCTTTCACAGATAATCTGCTTAAAAAATTTAGTTTGTATGGGAGGAACCCCGTCCCCTTTTCCGATAACGCCAAGTTTTATGGATGAGAATGGTGTTGTTTCCTATAGCTCTATACCAATTTTCATGTTCCTACCTAAAACACTTTTGAAGATATTCAACTTAAAAAATTCAATTTGTATGGGAGGTGCCACGCCCCCTTAATATTTTGTTCTGATTTTAAGATATGACCTGCGCGTGGTAATAACAAACAAATCCCCCAAAGGAAGTATTTCAATTGGTTCAGCCGTTTTCGAGTTTTAGCGTTACAGCTATACACCATTTCATTTTTATATATATAGATACAAACATAATATAACACTCAAATTATTAATTTTCGCCGTGAAAAAAGTGCACATCAGCTGTTTCTTTTACACGTTATTTCTGCGTATATTAAATCAGCTGTTCTGTTCTAACTATTTCCAGTTGCATTCAGCGCGGCCATACTGGCCAAATAAGAACAAAAAAACAAATTTCTTGTTCAAACTGCATTATCGACCAAACGTCAGGTTTCTAATACCCAGTAGAGAAATCATTAGAAAATACAAATGGCTAAACCTCTTCATGAGGTGACGCCTAGAAACAGTCTCAGCTCATTTAGAGTAAATAAAATAAGATAATTAGAAAAAACTAACTCACTTATAAATGAGAGGCTAAGAAATTTGGAAGCGATGTTACATAAAGAAGGCATAGAATTAAAAAGAGAAAACGTAGAACTAAAATCTAGTAAAAGCGAGTGTGTTGAAGCAAAACCTTCTAGTATGAATGTAGATCAAATATACGAAACCGATGAAGATGAGCTAGCTAAAGAAACTGAGTGGATACTCAAAAAGAAGCGCTCTTCAAAAAAACGCAAAGCTGATACTTCTCCAACAATTGGCAGCCCTTCGGAAAATAAAAAAAAAGAGCAGGCGTCCAACAATGATAATAAAACCCACCGCCCACCTCCTATTATAATTAGCGACGCAAAGGATTTTAATAAATTACGTTTTAATATTACAGACCTAATAAAAAACAACTTTCTCATAAAGCTTTTGAGCAACGGCGCCTACAAACTTAATGTCTTCAAACAATTATCGCACAATAACAAAATGCTGTTCTAATGAAAATAAGTATACCTTGGTTTAGCTACGAGAGTAAACATATTAGGCCAATAAAGGTAATGATAAAAAATTTACGCCACTCATGCGATACACAATCCATTTTTAATGATCTAAAATCTCAAGGTTTTAAGGTCATAAATGCAATTAGTAAGCTTAAATGGAAGACTAACGAACCGCTAGATATATTTTTAGTAGTATTTGATGCCACCGTAGACATTAAGAAAATTCACCAGATCAAAACCATTCTTATTACCGTTGTCAAAGTTGAGCTTATTAAAGCATCTAAATTAATTCCACAGTGCAAAAACTGTCAAGCTTTTGAATATACTAAAAACTTCTGTTGCAAACCATGGAGGTGTGTGAAATGTTGAAGCAAACATTCTACTCTGAAGGCCGATAAGCCGAAAAAGACTCTGCTAAATGTTGCAACTGCCGCGATTCTCATCCTGCAAGCTACAGTGGTTGTGTGGTAGTTCAGTTGAGGAAAATGAAAATGCTCCGACGACCAAACCAGTTGTGAACACAGGAGAAGTAAAATCCTTTCCTTTCGGTTCAAAAGTTTCATTTGCGCAAATAGCTAAACAAGGCCATACAAATACAATGCAAAAAAGTAGTTCGTTATCCCAAATCTTGGATAAACTAAATGAGCAAGAGAAACTATTTAAGCCCTTGAATCAGCGGCTGGAGTACCATCTAAAATTTATTGGTGACCAGTAACTCTTTGAGAATAATGCTATGGAACACTAATGGTCTTTCCAAAAGTAAGAATGAAATAGAAGTTATTCTACACGACAGAAATATTGATATATGTCTATTATCTGAAACGCATTTTGTGAACCAATCATTTCTTAAATTTAAAAATTACGAACTATATCACACACCACACCCGGCAAACTCAGCACGAGGAGGGAGCGCTATAATTATCAAAAGCAATATTGAACACACTGAGGAAGATCCGATTAAGATGGAAGAAATTCAAGCTACAACAACTTCAGTTAAATTGCACAATCGCCCATTGTATCTTATTGCTCGCTATAGTCCACCTAGACATAATATATAAATAGAAACGTATATGAAGTTATTAAAAATATATAACGGAAGGTATATCATTGGTGGCGACTATAACGCAAAACACACTCATTGGGGATCTCGTTTAACTACAACCAAAGGGCGAGAACTTCTCAAAGCTATACAAGCAGTTGGATGCAATTTTGTTTCTACAGGAAGACCCACTTATTGGCCTACAGATAGTCAGAAATTGCCAGACCTTCTGGACTTCTTTATAATCAATAAAATACCGAAACTCAATTTATGTATAAAAGATTGCTCAGACCTAAGCTCTGACTATTCTCCAGTACTGCTAACTCTGTATGAAAAGCCAATTCTTTCGGCCGCCAAGCCAACGTTATGCAATAAACACACTAATTGGAATAAATTTAAAAATATATTGAATAATGTCGGCCCAAAGCTTAAGCACATATCGACTGGTATTGAGTTGGACTGTTAGGTTGAAGATTTCACAAAAATAATTCAAAATGCTGCGTGGAAGAGTATACCAAATACCCGCGTGAATCTAAGTGGTACCAAATACCTAAAACACATCTTAGAAAGTATCCATAAAAAGCGCAAGCTTCGACGGCGATGGCAGCAAACTAGGTCCTCTGCTCTCAAAACTGAGCTTTACAAATGTACAGCGAAACTAAGAGCGAAAATTAAAGAGTTCAAAAATATTTCATTCAAAACTTATCTAGCTAAACTTACAGTTGATAAATCCACCGACTATTCACTTTGGAAAGCTGCAAGAAATATCAAAAAACAAATAAAACATGTAGCACCATTAAAACTAAACAAAATTGCATGGGCCAAAGCGAATGAACAGAAAGCTGCCGTATTTGCAAATCATTTGAGAAACACATTTACGCCTAACAATGGGTATGAGATAAACTGTGCAAATAGTTGGATGGATATACACATCAGCATTTCTCCTGTTACTATTAAAGAAATTCAAAATCTTATCGGGAATACAAGACTCAAAAAAGCACCTGGGTACGATTTAATAACTGGAGAAATATTATGCAATTTATCAAAGAATTGTATAAAAAAAACTTGTAAGCCAGTACGCGCTGTTACATCGTATAGGCCAAACTCGCGACTGCCAGCCCTATATAAAATCTTTGAGAATGTACTCATAAATAGGCTCAAACCAATAATCGCTCATAAAAACCTAATACCAACACATCAATTTGGCTTCCGTGACCACCATTCAACAATTGACCAGGTACGACGAATCGTTAATTTCGTTGAAAATACAATCGATAAAAAGAACGTTTCTACGGCGGCCTTTTTGGACGTGTCTCAAGCTTTTGACAAAGTTTGGAACACGGGTCTACTGGTCAAATTGAAATATATGCTACCCAAACAATTTTGTGAAATAATTGCTTCGTACTTAAAGGATGGATACGTCCGCATTAAACAAGAGGATGTATATTCAAACTTGCAACCGATAGAAGCCGGTGTTCCCCAGGGAAGCGTGTTGGGGCCAATGCTTTACTTGCTTTTTACCAGTGACCTCCCGTCTGATTCTAGTTATATGACAGCGACATTTGCGGATAACACAGCTTTGTTAGCAGCTGGAGAGTCAACTTCAGTATCTAGTCGACGAGTGCACATAGCAGTCAACGCAATTACTAAGTGGGCATCTAAGTGGCGCATCAAATTAAACGACACCAAATCAATTCATGTCGACTTTACCTTGAAAAAGCCGGAATATTGTCCAATTTATATAATTAGCATTCCTTTACCACATCATAACGGTGCTAAGTACTTAGGTATCACCTTAGATGCTAAGCTACGCTGGAAAGAGGATGTCAAAAAAAAGGAGGAGGATTGATATGAAATTTTGCAAAATTTACCACCTAGTTGGCAGGAAATCCACGCTATCAATACAAAAAAAAATGGTACTATATAATTATGTTCTAAAGGCAGATTAAACTTACGGGGCCCAACTATGGTGTTGCTCAAAGTAAGGTACTAAGGACTTTAGTTAACGCTCCTTGGTACATTAGATCTACTGACCTCTACCGTGATCTAGGCGTGAATTCAGTGGTAAATGAAATCTCCAAATTAGCAAAGTCTCACGAACTGAGGCTTAGACAGCATGTTAATGAGGAAGCCTCCAGACTCATCGAAACTGCTGGGCGATAAATCCGGTTGAAACGCAAGAAGCCTTCCGATCTAGTAAGACAACAGTAGCAGAAAATGTAGTTTTTAATATTTAGATTTTAAGTATATCTCTTAATTAATTAGACTAGAATTGTTGTTAGTATTTTTTTATATACTCGGTACAATGTAAAATAATAGTAATAAAAAAAAGTCTTCACTTTTTTCATAATATTTACGAAATTTATGTAAAATTGATTTATATTTAACCCTTTTGTGTTTTAGCTGCTTAAAAAGTATAAAAAAACGACAATCGATTAATATCTATGATGATCGCTATTCGGTATATTCAAAATGGCAGACAAGAGTTCATTTTAGTTTTGTGACCTGCTAACTATCAGGTTTCAAATTTGAGGCAAATTTTGAGACTAACGCTAGAGACAGTTTAGTGAACAGTAACTAGTCACAAATTGAGACTTTACCTCAAAATGTCTCAAAAAGAGACTAGAGACTGGTTACATAATCCTTAATTAACCAGCTTGCTGGCAATAAATTGTCTCGAGAATATCTATTGCCAGCGAAGGTTCCCCGTAATGTCTAATTACAGCCCTATTCTGGAAAAACTCTCAACTGAGTTGAGAGGAAAAATTTGACAGATTTTTGTGAAGCTATTCTTGCTCAAACCTCATAAGAAAAAAGATTCAAAAAGTCACCACGTGAGGTAAAAAGCTCCAGCACTCTCACCAGCAGTCACATCGCCTGCTCCAGCACCCTCATCAGCAGTCACATCACCTGCACCAGCACCCTCACCAGCAGTCACATCGCATGCTCCAGCTTTTCCTGCTCTATCTATAATTTTTTCTTCCTCACCATCACCTCATTTTTCTTCCTCTCCATCACCTCCATCTTCTTCCTTATCTCCTCCCATCTTACTCTCTCCTATGCCATCACCTACTTTCATCCCTTCTGAAGGTAAATTGACTGCAGCGAAGATGCTTGGAGCAGTGCTAAAAAAATGGAGGAACGTGAAAAGCGAGAAGAGGAGGCAAAGAAAATTGTAGAGCAAAATGTGCAGTTGACAGTGGTGGCCATTGCTCTGAAAAAAAAAAATTGTGGAGCAAAACAAGCAGATGGCGGAGGTGCTGAACCAAATGACACAATGGCTAAATCTGTCAACAATTAAACGAATAAAAATAAAATAAAATGAATTATTTAAACATACGTAGATGTCTTTTTTTTCATACTTAGAGGAAGTAAAATATACAGAGAGTAAAATGTACAGAGACAGTAAATAACTTACATATACATATGTATATACTTATATTTAAGTACATAACGCCACTGGAAATATATACATACATATGTATATTATAAAGACATAATGTAACGTTCTCTTACTCTAACACCCTCCCTAAAATTGGGGTTTTCGAAAACAATTTCGGTGTCTTATGATTCTTCTAAAACTTCTTCGAAGCCAAGGTCTGCAGCCACAGTAAAATGTTGTGAAGAATTGTACACGCGTAAATAATCAAAGACGCTTTTTCAGGGCTGTAATGAAGAATGCGGTGTTTTGAGAGGCACCGGAATCGTGACCTCAAAACACCAAAGGCTCTCTCAATGGTATTACGTGCTTTGACGTGCAACTTATTACAACGCACTTCCCTTGCATTTGAAGGTTCAGCGACTGGCGTTAACAGCCATGGCTCCATTGGATATCCTTATTCACCTAATAACCACGAATCACTTTGCGTGTTATAGGTACTTAGGTGCAATCCCAATATAGGTGCATACGTGTTGGGGATGTGGTCTAAATACCAGAATCATGGCAAGACCCGGGATATCTCGCGTTGACCGCGGTGAACAGAAGTCGATGATCACAAACCTGCCAAAAATGCAAATATATACATATGTATTAATAGAAAAATTGGTAAATAGTTTGTATAATATAGAACATTACGTACTGCTTTTACATTAAGGCTGTAAAATCCTTTCCGGTTCATGAAAAGTGAGAGAGGAGTAGTGGCGTCTGTGCTTGAGGGTGAAACAATCCCAATATGGGTACAATCGATTGCGCCGATTGTGCCCTTGATCCCAAATTTCGTAAAATCTTTAAGAAAAAACTTATTTATTTATTTATGTTCATTTTTATTTATTTATCTTACCCCTTCTTTGTATCTGAAACATCCTGCGCGCTTGAAGGAAAATAAATTTCACTGCCCTTAACATCCACAATTAACTTCGAAATAAAGTGCAGAGCTCTAGACACAGAGGATTGGCTCATAGAGAGCATATAACTATTACCAACGCATTTTTGGTAAGAGCCATGCCCGTAAAAATACAAACACGCCAGGAAACGCAGATCAAATGATATACTCGACTTCTGCACATCACGCGGCACCAATTCACCTATAAGTACTTTACATAGCGATTTTGGGAATCGAAATGTATTTATAAATGTTGGGCCTTGCATAGTAAAAGGATCGCTTTTGTCTCGTAAACCCTTCAAAATTTTCCTACTACCCCCCGATTCCTCCTTCTCAACAATTGCCGCATACACAAAGAACAGTTCCTCCATGCTAATTATAACACTCAATTTTTTTTTAAATGTTAAATATTGATGTAAAACAAAAAAAAAAAACAGATGTTTTTGTATTGTGATGGCTGCTTTCACACGTCACAGATATTTGAGATAATAGTGAGCATTTGAGCTTTTGAATTTTCGCCAACCCTGTTTTGAAGCGCGGCGCGGAAAAAAATAACCATGGCAACCCTTTTCTTATTGTGCAAAGGCAGAGAATTTAACTGAAATAAAATCATAGCGTTATTTACAACAAATATTAAAAAAATTAATATTCAGAAACGTTATAGTGAAGTGTTAGTAAGTGAAAAGTGCATAATATAAGTGAAAAGGTTATTCACAATATATAAATTATCAATGTAGAAGTTGTAAATTTTTCATAATCTTTAAAACTATAAGTCAGCGGCAGCTATATATATATTTTTGTGATCTGGAGAACGTCACCTTTCCAGTGATACCCATATTATTCCCGAAATTCGGGGATGCTATTCTAAATCCCAGTCCAGCAAATGTTTAATATTAAAAAATTCCTTTAATAACTCAACAATGGATGATGCAAGACATGGACAGGCAAATGCAATATATTTTAAACGTGTGGTCGTCTTTTTCGCGGAGGTTATACATATAGACGATGTCCGCCGCGCACAAGAACGCCTTATAAATATTAAGGTAAATGATTATAAATATAAACGATATGTAACAATATACTAATTTTGTATATTTATATTAGAATGAATTACATGAGACGGGAAACAAAAAAAGGTTAATTCAAAGGGACTTAGATAAACTGCGTCAAGATCTGAATAAAATATATAAGTACTTTAAGATACATAGGAATTCAGGTCAATATCTGGAGCTAGTGAAAAAAGAAGTTGATGTAAGTTTAAGAATTTAGTTTCTCATATCAAGTCTTCGGGGGCTTACGGCATCTTTCCAGCACTTCTGCAACAGAGAGAGAGCAAATTTTACTGCCCCACCTTGTACAGTTAATGAGAAATAGCCTAGCGTTGTTGTATACATACATATGTATATCAGAACTATGGCCGATTGCAATGGTTATCTTTATACCCAAATTAAAAAGGAAATTCACCTGCTAATTCCTTAGATCATTTAGTCTAACTTTCTTCGTGCTATGAACTAGTTTACCTCAGAAATCCAAAGTTCGCTCGGTGGAGGAGAGCTGATGTTATGTGCTTTCCTTGCAGGTGCTTTTGATAACAAGTGTAACGAAAGGGAGGCTAGAACAGTAGAGAAATGAAATATCTTAACATCGGTAAGCAGATGGATAGAGGTCGTTTGCAACCTAGGTAACTGAAATCGCAGCAGGTAATACTAGGATTCGTCTCGACACAACAAGAGGCTGCCCACAGGGTGGGGTGCTGCCCCTTCTATTATGGAGCCTAGTCGTGGACGACCTACTGGAATTGTTAAGTAGCATTGGGATCCGCTGTCAAGGATATGCGGATGATATTGTAATTTTAACTAGGAGAAAATCCGAAGGCATTGTCTATGACATCCTGCAAACGGATTGAAAATTCTCAAGCGTTTTTGAGAAATTAAGTTGTTTTAAAAATTGTTTTGGGATGCGTGTTTGTTGAATATTTTTTTCTTTGTTTTTAAAGAATATTCACTTAGCACAATTTAACCAATTGCCTGGTACCGGACACTTAATCTTACGGATATTGCGACGAAAGATTTGCGAAAAAAAGGCAAACGCGTGCGTTCTCGATTGCGATCAAATAATAATTAACTTCTTTATTTCAGCAACTAGATGACTTAGCCAAAATCTTAAAGCTAACGGGAAAAAACAGCTGGATTGGAAGTATACAGGTATGTACAAAAAGAGGTGAGTAGTTCATTTTGTTAACTTATAGTAATAGATTAAGGTAAGTATATATAACATTATTAGGGTAAGTATACAATACTAATATAATTCAATATTTATAATTTTTTATAATTCATTTCTCTTAATTGTAGTTTTAGGTTCAAATATATATTTTGTCGCTTGACGCAACACCGGCCACCTTGACAGGATCAGATTCCTTCAATATCCAGTAGAAGGACGGCCAGTTTGTGAATGGGGCGCTTAATCGTGCCCGTCTTGGTTGCTACTTCTGCGACTTGCACCTTGCCGTCTTGCCCTTCGACGGCGGCGACGACGCGTCCGAGTACCCACTGCTGTGGCGGCACGTTGTCCTCGTGGACGAGGACGAGATCGCCTGGCTGCAGGTTGCGTTTGGGGTGCAGCCATTTGTTGCGTTCCTGAAGTCCCGTCATGTAGGTTTTGGACCACTGTCGCCAAAACTGTTGCTTGAGACAGCAAACAAGTTGCCATCTCTCGGAACAACGAACTGGGTCCACTGGCACCTTCTCTGGGGGTAATGCCCGCAGGGAGCATCCTATTAATAGATGCGCTGGTGTTAACGCCTCGCCGTCGTTGGGATCTTTGCTCAGAGGTACTAGGGGGCGAGAGTTGAGGATGGCCTCCACTTCGGCCAATAGCGTTGAGAGCTCTTCCGTCGTTAGTAGAGCGTTGCCGAGTGCGCGAACGACCAGATGCTTGGCGGACTTCACCGCCGCCTCCCATAATCCGCCGAAGTGCGGCGCCCTGGGTGGTATAAAGCCGAAGCTGAATCCTTCTTCGGCTGCGAATCCCATTAGCTCTGGAGCTTGCGCTAGAAAGGCCTCCTTCAGCTCGCGCAGCTTGCGGTCGGCGCCGACAAAGTTGGTTGCGTTGTCGCTGAATACTTTCTGTGGCATCCCTCGGCGACCAATGAACCTTTTAAGGGCGAAAATAAAAGAATTAGTAGACAGGTCCGAGACTAGTTCTAAATGTACTGCTTTTGAAGTGAAGCAAACGAAAACTGCTATATAAGTCTTTACGGGTGGTCGACCACGTATTTTTAACGTTGTATATATGGGACCACAAAAATCTACGCCACATATCAGAAAGGGTCGTAACGCTCGAAGTCTTTCAACTGGCAAATTTCCCATTATTTGGGTTTTCAACTTCGGCTTGTAATGAAAGCAGTGTGTACAATTTCTTACGGTTCTACTGCAAGCTTCTCTGGCATTAATTAGCCATATGCGTTCTCGAAGAAGCGCAACCAACGCTTTCGCCCCAGCGTGGTGATTTCGAAAGTGCAGGAACCGTAAATAAGTGATAACGAAATGCGAATTTTTATTCAGTAATAATGGGAATTTGGCATCGTATGGGAGAGGTGCATTTAATAGGCGACCTCCTACTCGGATTAATTTAAAGGAAAGGACGTATCCGAGTTCTCATGCAAGAACGGGTTGAGTTTTTGCAAGTTAGCGGGTAGCGTCGTGCCTTTAGTCAGTTTTTGGATTTCGCTCGCAAACTCAGAATGTTGAATCACCTGGACAATTTTCAAAAAACTCAAGTTTAATTCATCTGCAGTCAGAGCTCTTCCCACAGTAGGCATCTTTGGTCGTCTGATCCATCGTAATAAGTATGCGACCACGCGAAGCAACTTTTGATGAGAAGAGAATTTTTCAATCAGCTCCATTATAGTGTTATCTTTCACATTTGCAGAAAATGTGACAGCGTTTTTCTTCTTCTCTAAGGCTTCGTTTTCTGGGGAGAGCTGGAAGTGAGCGTTAATTGGCCATAAAGCGGGGTCTTCTAGGAGGAACTGTGGACCGCCAAACCATATAGAATTATTCAATTCGTCCACGTTACAACCCCGAGACACTTGATCCGCAGGATTTTGTTTCGTTGGCACATGTCGCCACTTTACATTGTCAGTCAATTCTTGGATTTCGGACACTCTATTTGCGACAAAGGTTTGTAATGAAGATGGATGCGTTTTTACCCAGTGCAATACAATTTCAGAGTCTGTCCAAAATATAATTTTCTCGAATCGTCGACTCAACATTGGTGCAACTCGTGACCATAATTTGGCAAGAAGATGTGCTGCCGAGAGCTCGAGACGCGGAAGAGACTTGGTTTTCAGAGTCAACCTTTGTCATAACTTCTTCTTCTTCTTTACTGGCGTAGACACCGCTTACGCGATTATAGCCGAGTCAACAACAGCGCGCCAGTCGTTTCTTCTCTTCGCTACGTGGCGCCAATTGGATATTCCAAGCGAGGCCAGGTCCTTCTCTACTTGGTCCTTCCAACGGAGTGGAGGTCTTCCTCTTCCTCTGCTTCCCGCGGCGGATACTGCGACGAATACTTTCAGAGCTGGAGTGTTTTCATCCATCCGGACAACATGACCTAGCCAGCGTAGCCGCTGTCTTTTAATTCGCTAACTATGTCAATGTCGTCGTATATCTCGTACAGCTCATCGTTCCATCGAATGCGATATTCGCCGTGGCCAACGCGCAAAGGACCATAAATCTTTCGCAGAACCTTTCTCTCGAAAACTCGCAACGTCGACTCATCGGTTGTTGTCATCGTCCAAGCCTCTGCACCATATAGGAGGACGGGAATTATGAGAGACTTATAGAGTTTGGTTTTTGTTTGTCGAGAGAGGACTTTGCTTCTCAATTGCCTACTTAGTCCGAAGTAGCACCTGTTGGCAAGAGTTATCCTGCGTTGGATTTCTAGGCTGACATTGTTGGTGGTGTTTACGCTGGTTCCAAGATAGACGAAATTATCTACAACTTCAAAGTTATGACTGTCAACAGTGACGTGAGTGCCAAGTCGCGAGTGCGACGACTGTTTGTTTGATGACAGGAGATATTTCGTCTTGCCCTCGTTCACTGCCAGACCCATTTCTTTTGCTTCCTTGTCCAGTCTGGAGAAAGCAGAACTAACGGCGCGGGTGTTGAGGCCGATGATATCAATATCATCGGCATACGCCAGCAGTTGTACACTCTTATAGAAGATGGTACCTTCTCTGTTGAGTTCTGCAGCTCGGACTATTTTCTCCAGAAGCAGGTTGAAAAAGTCGCACGATAAGGAATCGCCTTGTCTGAAACCTCGTTTGGTATCGAACGGCTCGGAGAGGTCCTTCCCGATTCTGACGGAGCTTTTCGTGTTGCTCAACGTCAGCTTGCACAGCCGTATTAGTTTTGCGGGGATACCAAATTCAGACATCGCGGCATAAAGGCAGCTCCTTTTCGTGCTGTCGAAAGCAGCTTTGAAATCGACGAAGAGGTGGTGTGTGTCGATTCTCCTTTCACGGGTCTTTTCCAAGATTTGGCGCATCGTGAATATCTGGTCGGTTGTTGATTTACCAGGTCTAAAGCCACACTGATAAGGTCCAATCAGTTGGTTGACGGTGGGCTTTAAACTTTCACACAATACGCTCGACAGAACCTTATATGCTATGTTGAGGAGGCTAATCCCACGGTAGTTGGCGAAGATTGTGGGGTCTCCTTTTTTGTGGATTGGGCATAGCACACTTAAATTCCAATCGTTGGGCATACTTTCGTCCGACCATATTTTGCAAAGAAGCTGATGCATGCACCTTATCAGCTCTTCGCCGCCGTGTTTGAATAGCTCGGCCGGCAATCCATCGGCCCCTGCCGCTTTGTTGTTTTTCAGGCGGGCAATTGCTATTCGAACTTCTTCATGATCGGGCAATGGAACGTCTGCTCCATCGTCATCGATTGGGGTATCGGGTTCGCTTTCTCCTGGTGTTGTGCGTTCACTGCCAATCAGCAGGCTGGAGAAGTGTTCCCTCCATAATTTAAGTATGCTCTGGGCATCGGTGGCTAGATCACCTTGGGGGGTTCTACAAGAGTATGCTCCGGTCTTGAAACCTTCTGTAAGCCGCCGCATCTTTTCGTAGAATTTTCGAGCATTACCCCTGTCGGCCAGCTTATCAAGCTCTTCGTACTCACGCATTTCGGCCTCTTTCTTTTTCAGTCTACAAATGCGTCTCGCTTCCCTCTTCAACTCTCGGTATCTATCCCATCCCGCACGTGTTGTGGTCGATCGTAACGTTGCGAGGTAGGCAGCCTGTTTTCTCTCCGCTGCGATATGGTACTCCTCGTCGTACCAGCTGTTTTTTTGCACTTTCCGAAAACCAATGGTTTCGGTTGCAGCTGTACGTAAGGAGTTTGAAATGCCGTCCCACAGTTCCCTTATACCGAGTTGTTGCCGAGTGCTCTCAGAGAGCAGGAGTGCAAGCCGAGTAGAAAAACGCTCGGCTGTTTGTTGTGATTGCAGCTTCTCGACGTCGAACCATCCTTGTGTTTGTTGGCGTGCGGTTTTTGCTGCACAGAGGCGGATGCGAATTTTGGCTGCAACAATATAGTGGTCCGAGTCGATGTTAGGACCTCGGAGCGCACACACATCTAAAACACTGGAGACGTGTCTTCCGTCTATCACAACATGATCGATCTAGTTGGTGGTTTTTCGATCAGGAGACAGCCAGGTAGCTTGATGTATCTTCTTATGCTGGAATCTAGTACTACAGATAACCATATTTCGGGCCCCGGCGAAGTCGATCAGCCTCAGCCCATTTGGGGATGTTTCCTCGTGGAGGCTGAATTTACCGACCGTAGTGCCAAAGATACCTTCTTTGCCCACCCTGGCATTGAAGTCGCCAAGCACGATTTTGACATCGTGGCGGGGGCATCTCTCATAAGTGCGCTCCAAGCACTCATAAAAAGCATCTTTGGTCACATCGTCCTTCTCTTCCGTCGGTGAGTGGGCGCAAATCAGCGATATGTTGAAGAACCTCGCTTTGATGCGGATTGTGGCTAGACGTTCATTCTCCGGGGTGAATGATAGTAATCGGCGACGGAGTCTCTCTCCCACCACGAACCCAACACCAAACTTGCGCTCCTTTATATGGCCACTGTAGTAAATGTCACAAGGACCTACTCGTCTCTGTCCTTGTCCCGTCCATCGCATTTCTTGGACGGCGGTGATGTCAGCCTTTATCTTTTCGAGGACATCTACCAGCTGGGCAGCGGCACCTTCCCAATTAAGGGACCGGACACTCCAGGTGCATGCCCTCAAATCATAGTCCGTATTTCGTTTGCCATGGTCGTCATCAAAAGGGGGGGCTCTCATCCGAGGCTGTTTATGATTTTTCATTGGGGGTGTTTTTTTACGTGGCGGGTCCCAAACCCAGCGCACAACCCTATGCAGGGGTGTTTCGCCTTCTCACTTTAGCTCGCCTTCAAACGGATGTTCTTAGGCTACCCAGAGGATACTTGGTCAAAGACCGGAAGTCGTGAGCTGCTTGAGTCATATGTAAAAGAATCGTTTCTGGCCACTCCCAAGTGAATGGCGGTCAGAAAACTTTCCACACTTGCGTGAACTTCTACACATGACTCCATCCTCCTTCAGACACTTCATCAATAATTGATCGCAATGAAGGCGCGGATGGCTTTGGGATGGTTGGCAGCTCAAAAAGTTTAGATATTGTATTGAAAAATATCAAGCACTTATTATCGTAAACTTTTTTGAGACTTGCCAACGCTTTCGGATAATTTTCATCCGACATCTGAAACGCTTTAACTGTTCCCAGAGCTTCTCCAGATAGACAATTTACCAAATGGTTAAATTTTTCTATATCTGGGATATTTGGATCATTATGAACCAAGCTCTCAAACAAACTCATAAAATTTTTAAATTCTGAATATTCTCCCTTGAATTTCGGCAAATTCATTTTAGGGAGTCTTGAGCTGTGAGAAGCTACGAAAGATGTTTCGGCAATTGACGTTCTATTTTTGGCTAAAATATTTTTAATTATTGATTTCGTTTCAACAATTATGTCCTCTAACTCCCCTCGGGCCATGTCGTCTTCATCAATCTCTTCAATTTCAGATAGGCATTTCATTAGCTTTTCGCTATGTGAATTTAATATGTCGAGCCGACATTCCAATTCAATTGGATCTAACGACATGGTTTTTTCTAAAACGCCCGTCTTTATTCGCAAAATACTATTTTTTACCACCGTCTTTTGACGCTTTAATGACTTTAAGTCGATTAACTCCTTACTTGGAGAGATGTTGGCGATAGTTGGCTTTGGCTTGCTCATTTTACGTGCTTAAAATGAATTTCCGAAAAAAAAGACTACAAAGGTTGGCAACAGATATATTAAGAATCGATAACGAAAACGAAAATATATATATATATATCGATTCCAAAATACACGAAAGCCAAACCAATAGCAATAAAGGTTGGCAACAAATATATTTGGAATCGGTTACGAAAACGAGAAAGAATAATATCGATTCCCAAGTATACGAAAGCCAAACCAATGAGTTATGCAAATGAGCAAGAGCAAGCACAATTGAAAATTTAACGCGAAAAAATATTGTCCAATAATGAAATTTGCGAAAACCCGAGATAATGTGCGAAAAAATTGACCGAATTAAAATTTCAAAATTATGCGATTTACAAAAGGGTCGCACCTTAATGTAGGCAAATCCGCAATCCCAAAATCCTTTCACATTCACTTCAATATGTAATATGTATATATACAAGTATGTATAACCATATGTAATATACATATTTATGTCTAAATAAACGTTTAATGTGAAAAGGGAGAGCCAAAAACTGAAAGTGTGCGTTTGCAGTTTTATTATTATTGTTTTTTGTTTGCACCACTTTCAATAATTCGCACTCGTTACTTGGTGCGTCGGCTGTTTGCCGGCGCTTACGTCCCTCTTGCACAGGATGCAGCGGCAGCTCATTCCCACGACGATTTAAGCAGCAGCGGATAGGATGTTGACAATAGCAGATTGGGATGGCAGCAGCGGAGCGACGACAGCAGCAGCGACGGGATGGCAGCAGCGACAAGATGGCAGCAACGACGTGATGGCAACAGCGGAGTGACGACAGTAGCAGTAAAGTGATGGCAGCAGCGGAGCGACGACAGCAGCAGCGACGGGATGGCAGCAGCGACAAGATGGCAGCAACGACGTGATGGCAGCAGCGAAGTGATGCCAGCAGCGGCTGAATATCAACAGCGATGGCGGCAGCGATGCGATGATTTCAACGGGTAGCGGTGAAAACGGGTTATCTTTTCTACCGGCACTTTGGATTCTACCGGTTTTTAGGCTTTACCGGTTGTTCAATATTGCGGCACTTTAAGCAACGGGGTTTTCCACCGGCCCTTTTTTTTAAAAACTGTTAAACACTTTGGTACGATTTTTTGTCGAACTCACTGTACCCTTTGTACGAAATTTTCTTGTGCGCCTTTTCACAATTCCACTTTTTATTTATTTCACTCCTTTGTATGTTTGTCCCTTGCACATATGCACCTCTTGTTTTTTGTTTTTTGTAGGTTTAAGAAGGCAAAGTTGGGTAAGTATTTACATTTTTTTTTTCTTTTTAGGTATCACTGCACCACACTAAACAATTAGTGTGTTTTATAAATTCTTTGTTCACTTTGCGCACTGTATATGCACACACTGTGTATGGAGATATGTATCTTTGTTTTCGCGGTTTCCACTGCACGCACTTCACATATGCATATGTATATTTTTTTTTTTTTTTTTTGTTTTGGATTTTTAATCCTTATTTTTGTTTTTTTTTTTGATCACTTTCACTTAACCGTGCAAACCGAAAATCCGAGAACCGAAAACCGAAAATGATAACCTTGGCAATTGGTTGCAATAGGAATTTTGTGCACTTGCTTATACACGTTTTGGTATGTACACTTTTCTAAGTTAAGTACTAAAATTTTTTAATCACGCATTTGTCCCTGCTCGGGCGCCATGAAAATTCTCAAGCGTTTTTGAGAAATTAAGTTGTTTTAAAAATTCTTTTGGGATGCGTGTTTGTTGAATATTTTTTTTCTTTGTTTTTAAAGAATATTCACTTAGCACAATTTAACCAATTGCCTGGTACCGGACATTTAAACTTACGGATATTGCGACGAAAGATTTGCGAAAAAAAGGGAAACGCGTGCGTTCTCGATTGTGATCAAATAACAATTAACTTCTTTATTTCAGCAACTAGATGACTTAGCCTAAATCTTAAAGCTAACGGGAAAAAACAGTTGGATTGGAAGTATACAGGTATGTACAAAAAGAGGTGAGTAGTTCATTTTGTTAACTTATAGTAATAGATTAAGGTAAGTATATATAACATTATTAGGGTAAGTATACAATACTAATATAATTCAATATTTATAATTTTTTATAATTCATTTCTCTTAATTGTAGTTTTAGGTTCAAATATATATTTTGTCGCTTGACGCAACACGGATGATGCATTGGGTTTACTTATTAGAGGTTTTCTTTCAGGCATAGATAAGCCTCTAACGAAACTGTCGCCATACTTAGCGATAACCAAACGGCACTTAAAGCGATCTCTTTGTACAAGATTAAATCGCTATTGATCCAGTTGTGTATATAACGGTTGAACAACCTATCAGTTCGTAACCAATTAAGCCTTATTTTGGTGGCTGGTGTTGTTGTTTTAACGGAGAATTATTCTCCGTTCGGATGGTAAGGGTTATCCATGTTATCGACGTCATCAAGCGGGAGGCCCAAGAAACGTGCTACGGGGTCGGACCAAAGGAAAAGGGGTTTAAATGAGTGGGCTGGCAGGTCACGCTTTGGAGCTTCGCCCAAAATGGTAGTTTCGGAGCCCTTTTTTGCAGTTGGTCGCCATACCATAAATTAAGGGCTTCACAGGGTGGAAAGAGCAGTCAGGAAGAAGTATTGGCAACAACTGCGCCTGCGAAAGTTGCTAATGGGTGGCTACAACCCAAGCTTCAAGAAGTACATATTCAATACGGTCCCTGCCTCTGCATACGGCCCGTTCTGCGTCATGAAGCCGGAAACTTCCGCACACCTGCTAACAGACTGCATCGCAGTCTTCAGACGCTGTATGAAGGCCCTTGGATTCATGTTTCCGAATAGAACCCACATCACATCAAAAGCGCCCAGCATATATAGGAGTTTATCAATGAGGTTAGGCTTTGTTAGTTGTGGGGCTAAGGAGGCCACAATAGATCTTAGGTCGCGAAGCAAACCTTATTTATTATCTGTATAATTCTATCCTATATTGACTACAAACAGACATTTTTGAAATAATGCCTAGCGTTTATCCTCGAAAAATATAGGACTGCTTTCATTTCTCACAAAAATTTTGTATTTATTCGGACCTATGCTGCTGTATGCAGGCTGTCGATTTTGCGAGTTCTTTTCACAAAAGTTTGCTAAATGTGTGATTTAGGTCCCCTATCAAAGGAGGTCGTAAAAGTTATATTTTTTTTAATTCGCCTTATTTTAACCAAAATATAAAAAAGTCGTTCAGAATAGCGGCTATTCCGAAGAATTGGGATAATTTATATTTTGAATACTTAATAATAAATAGGATGAATGCGGTTGAAAACAAGTTTGTATTATTAAAACAACTAGTTTTTTACGTACTTAAAATATATTCAATCATTCATACACGTATTTATTTAATTTTTTTTATCAGAATTAAAATGAAGCCAATGCAGAAAATAATACGACACGAGTGAACTCTAAATACTCCGGTGTTGGATCGACTAGGGCTGTTTTTTGAAAAGCGGAAAAAATAAAATTTAAAAGTAAACACACTTTGCTCATGTTCTTTCGCGTTGAACTCGAAAAGGACTATGAACACCTATGGTTGGTGGACCAAGGTTATGGGTTTTGTAAGCGCTGCCAAAGACCGCCAGTTAATTGAGAGAAAGAGCCATAGACAGCTAGGACCGATCAGGGTTATTTTGGTTTTAGAAGCAGGGTGAAGTTCATCACAACAGCATACGTATGCAAAGTAATTTTTAAAACATACTTTTGTTTTTCTTAAAAAATGCACTATAAATCGGTATTTTGGTTACATAAATATGTGCAAAGTGCGTTAAAAATAATATATAAACATATGTATATACATTTTTGAAGAAGCGAACTTTCAGCTTTAAGTATGGCAACTCTTATTATTTGTGGCAGCTCAAAATTTATTAGCTTTTTACATGCAAAAAATATCGTCATGCAGGCGAGAATATTGTGTACATAATTTCGCGTGGCACTTCGAGCTCTTGTTCAGCTGTGCGTGATTCTCTTTCTACATGGACGCCATTACCCCTTAAGAGAGAGTTAATTGTTGCACTGTAGATAAGGATACGAATCTTGATTAATGCTTGCTACCTCTATTTACTGTGCGATTCTGTAACGTGAGACAGTATCAAGTCTCTAAATTTGAGATTTTGAGTTAGAGACAATTTTTGAGACTTGAGACGATTTTGCTATTCTGTAAGTGACAGTCTCAAAATCTATTACATTTCATTATTCAGAGATGTTTTTACACTTGAATGATAATAAATACGTCGATAACTAATATTAACTTTTCTATAACATAGTCAAAAAACATAATTATCAATAAAAATAAAAATATATGTTGACTTTGTTTCATAATATTTACGAAATTTATGTAAAAGTTATTTATTTATAACCTTTTCGTGTTTGAATTGCTTACAAAATGTAAAAAAAACGACAATCGATTAATATCTATGATGATCTCTATTCAGTACATTGAAAATGGCAGCAAGAGTTCTTTTTAGTTTTGTGACCAGCTAACTACCAGGTCTCAATATTTTGAGACTAACGCTAGAGACTGTTTACTGAATAGTAACTAGTATCAAATTGATACTTTGTCTCAAAATGTCTGAAATAGAGACTAGAGACTGGTTACAGAATCCCGTTATTAAAGTATTTATAATTTTATATTTAGCAACATCTCTTGAGGCAGCCATTGCAATTTGTTTTGATTGTTTTTGTATTTTTTTAGATATACATGGAAATCGACGAAATGCAGAACAGGAACAATATTTATGCAATGCTTTTTCCGTGGCTATAACTGATTCATATGAAAAGGAAAAGATTTATGCCAATATGATTGAAACCCTCGGAATTGTTGGAACGTTATTAGGCTCTTTCATCACTTTTGTGTTCTTAGTGGTTGGATTGCTTTATAATCAAAGAAAATTTTATATTTTTCGAAAAGATGTTGAGAGGGCCTTTTCTGATCAAGTACTTCTAAAATTGGACAAGGTTATTGAAGATATGAACGACTTTCAACGAGCAATTCATGTAAAACAGTCTCAGATCGTAAAAGAAAAAACTTTAGAGTCATGGGTTTCCTCTCTGAATCGCAATACGCGATGGATTTGCGGTTGGGCTTTACCAAAAAAGTGATAGTTTTCGTAATTACTGTTACATTGAACATAATAATAGTTTTTTAACTGTATAACACTAACATAGAACATGGTTATTGTTGCAATAATTGAAGAATCAAACTACAAAATCATTTTACACTTTAAGAATCCGATTTAATGGAAAAATGAAAAGAAAGAATGGTCGAAGTGTTTTTCTTTACAACGAAAGAGAGTAAGAACGAAACAAATATTTGTATTTCAAACCTTAATTCCCTTTTTTGTCATAGAAAATTAGTAAAACAAATGTAAAAAATTCGGAATGTAGTTTTGAATTATTGCATCTTTATTGCTGCAAATGAATATTCGTTAGTAATGCACCTTATGTATAGGTATAAATATTAAATTGTAGTTAAATGGGGTTAGCTACAACATTTAGGACTTAACGTTTCTCCTCTTTTGAAGAGGGTTAATGAAAATTCGTTTTTTTTTTTTCTGCTGTTCTGCTTCTTTCTTGACCATGGGAATGCCAAGATCTTTGTAAAGGATTCTAAGGATTTTTAACTGGGGCCTTTGTATTATGTCAATGCTTGTTTCACATACGACACAGTTTAATACCATACATTCAATGGCGTTATTACCCCACTGTATAGCCGAATTTGTTGTCAAGGTTAAAGTTTTATTTCAGGTTTAAATTTGCTGCTATTATTTTTATGCTAGTTCTTTTGCTAGATATATGTTTTCTGCACGTGAGCCTTCTGTCCAAGTAAATGCCTAGATAACTTCCATCATTGCAACCTTGTGGTACATGTTAGGTTAGGTCTTAATAAAACTGAAATACTCTAACACTTTGTTCATTTACATGTATGCGCCAGTTGGTCGGAATTGACCAGGATTCTATCCGATTAAGGGCTTTTTTTCGGTGATCTAATGCTGTTCGGACCGATAAGTAATCTTCTTTAATTTACTGAATTCGCTCTACGCCTGTACTAACGGCTAAAATGTTGTAAATATTGACTCAATGAAAATTATCTAGACGCAAATTTTCAAATCAATTGGCATTAAGTACTTAAGATCATCCAATGTATGCTTCTATGTCAAGAGAAGTCATGCTTATCCTCTACGCCTTCACAGAAGGTCTTCCCAGAATGCTTCTGGGCCTTCCTAATATCTGCATAATTCATTGAAAACATGGGTCGATTTAACTTTTTCCACGGTATTAAAGAGTCTTCAGAGGACACGTTTAGAGTCAACTTACATACCCAATTGATGCTTTCGACACAATCACTTAACGCGTTATGATCTAGCTGAACCATTTAAGAAATTACGACGTTTGCCTGTCTTCCTCCAGAAAGTTTCATTGTAACGGTTATCTAATTCGCGCTTGGGTGAAAAGCTTCAGGTTGTTTGTCAACGTCGCTAACTAAACACGAGGCTAGTGTCGCAGTATTGCGTTGACAACATGGGGCACGTAACTTGTGATCCACTCCCTATGAGTCTTAAGGCCTGAGTAGGTCTTATGACGGTTCCATCCCTTGCATGTGTTACCCTTGACCGAGGAGGAGTTTAGATGTAGCCTTTAGGGCAAAATCGGCAGAAAAATTCCTCCGGGCCCGGGTTGGACTCCAATGCCAGCACGGGTCAGGAGGATACGGAGCAACCCTACTGCAGGGCATTGCTCAAATGATGACAATCACAGTCAATATCGTGTGATCTTAAGTGCACCAAGTGATGAAAATTTCCTCTATTGGTTAAACGAGCTGTTTAGTTCTTCTAAGTTTAAAGTTTTTACCTCGAAAAAGTACGGATAATTGCGGACCGATCAGGTTGTTCATAATCTATCTCTTCAACCCTGGTGAGGGCGTCAATTTTTTGATGTCTACAAGTAGCGTTGTGTGGTTGACTGTGTCATAGGGTTTTGACAAGTCAAAAGCTACGATGATCGTCTTCTCACAAGATGGATTTGGTTTATGCCATGAACTATCTGAGCGCTTATGAAACAAGGTGCTGTTGTGGAAAGCTTTGCTGGTGGTCTGCTAAACTCAGCTGGTGAGTGAACGCCTTTGCTGGCGAGTTTCTCTGCCTTCAGTAGTGGGATTCCACATATCGGGTGTTTGAAGAGTGGTTAGCGACAGGTTGAGAACATTGGCTAGGTAGCTTATTCCCCTCGAGCCCAGGGTTTTACACCATTCGGGGCAAATGATTTGGAAATGAAATGGCTAGCGCACTTCTTCGAGTCCAAGGAAGCATGACCATCCAAATAAATTTCAGCTCGGCCATCACGTCTCTTCATATTATACTAAGCTTTAATAGAAGTTCAAAGCTTACTTACGCCGTTGGAGAGGTTAAAAGACTTCAAGTGAATTTCCAAATTGAGATTCCTTAATCGAAGTCACAAGGATTGGCATGGCCTAAGTTTTCGCTCTCGTTAACTAAAACAGCTACTTCGGCTGGAAAATTGGTATGCTAAGCAACCCTGCTATAATCGCGTAAGCGGCGCCAACGCCAGTTAAGAAGAAGAAGCAACCCTGCAGCTGAGAGTTGCTCCAATGATGATAAGATAACTTAGACCTCCTAGATCCAAACAGAGTTAGATAGCCGAAATAACAGTAGTTGGTCGGAGAAAGTCTGGATCAATTCTGATAACGTAGAACCGGCTGTTTTGGGAATTGCCATCAAAACTTCCAAAAAACTTGTGGCCAAGAATAAATCAAGACATTTTTGGATACCCTGTTCAGACCGAAACAAATCGTAGTCAAAAGAGGCAATTCCTGACTATAAGGCGGGTGTGTAAATATTCCCAGCTGCTGTTTTCCAAATAATTTGTAAATGTTACAAAAGACCGAGCGTTGACGTGATGGAAATTTGTTGCCTAGTGGTTAGTGGCGAAATGTGAGCAATTAATTTTTGGCATATACTCCCTTTAACTGTATTAGTTTTGTCGGTAGCGTTTCCCATTCATGGTTGTACACGGTTTAGAAGCATGCATCAAAACATAGGCTTGTGATCCCACCAAATATAGAAGATAAGATAAGGTTCCACATATGATATTTGTGCTTTATAGTTGTCATACCGGATTAATGTTACAGCACCAATCAAAAGAATTGTTTCGCATTTCGCGGCTGCTTTCGAAAGTTTTGCAATGGCTGCTTGAGTGATTTCAAATATTTTTCAAGCTCTTCTTTTATTTGGCAACAATCGTCATCGCGCAATACTCCTAATCCTCAAGCATTTTCGTCCGTTTTACACCTTATAGCATAGAGTTTATAGCAAAATGCAGATATTTTAAGAGGATTTACAAACGTACAAATGTAATATAACGCCATAACAAATTAGTCTTTATTCCATCGATTATTATTTTTTTTCAATATTTCTTTATCTATTGGATCTGCGTAGTGAAGCCTAACAATAAGTATTCAAATCTTATATACAAATATTTAAAACTAAAGAAGCTCAAGGATGTGGTTGAGCTTTTTTGGTAGAACGTTGCTCTCTACTAGGCTGGCAGGTCACTTCTTTTCAAACGTGTTTGATTGAAGGAATTTGCCAAGGCATTAGCCAATGGGATATTCATATCATCGGCCTCAACACCGGCGCCGTTAGTTCTGCTTTCTCCAGACTGGACAAGGAAACAAAACAAGTGGGTCGGGCAGTGGACGAGGGCAAGACGAAAGATCTCCTGCCATCAAACAAACAGTCGTCGCACTCGCGACTTGGCACTAACGTCACTGTTGACAGTCATAACCTTGAAGTTGTGGATAATGTCGTCTATCCAGCGTAGACACCACCAACAATGTCAGCCTAGAAATCCAACGCAGGATAACTCTTGCCAACAGGTGCTACTTCGGACTGAGTAGGCAATTGAGAAGCACAGTCCTCTCTCGACAAACAAAAACCAAACTCTATAAGTTACTCATAATTCCCGTCCTGCTATATGGTACAGAAGCTTGGACGATGTCAACAACGGATGAGTCGACGTTGCGAGTTTTCGAGAGAAAAGTTCTGTAAAAGATTTATGGTCCTTTGCGCGTTGACCACGGCAAATATCGCATTCGATGAAACGATGAGCTGACAGAGATATACGACGACATTGACATAGTTATTCGAATTAAAAGACAGTGGCTACGCTGGATAAGTCATGTTGTCCGGATGGACGAAAACACTCCAGCTCTGAAAGTATTCGACGCAGAACCCGCCGGGGGAAGTAGAGGAAGAGGAAGACCTCCACTTCGTTGGAAGGACCAAATGGAGATGGACTTTCCTTCGCTTGGGATACCCAATTGGCGCCACGTAGCGAAAAGAAGAAACGACTGTCGCGCGGTTGTTATCTCGGCTATAATCGCGTAAGCGGTGTCTACGCCAATTAAGAAGAAGAAAATTAGCCAATAAAATTGGATGTTCCCGAATTTTAGAAATATATCTCATTCTGCTGTCCTCTATCTCTTTCTTTGCCAAAGGAATATCAAGATCTTTATGAATGTTTTCATTACGCATGTACCATGGTGCATCCGTGATTGTTCTAAGTATTTTAGATTGGAACCCTTATCAATAATGGTTGCACAGGTCGCACCCCACAGTTGAATGCTATACATCCAAATCGGTTTTATGATTGTATTGAATAACAGGACTTTATTGGCTAGGCTAAGTTTGGAATTTTTGTTTAAAAGCCAATTTAAATTTGCTGCTCTTAACTTCATAAAAGTTATTTTACTCTATTGCTATATGTTTTCGCTACGTGAGCCTCGATCGCCTCGCCACGTGAGGTGAATCCCAAGATAAGCTACTTCATTCGCTTGGGATACTATAACATTGCTTATTTTAACTGTCCGACACGTTTCTGGTCTTAGCGAGAATGTAACATGTTTGAATTTTTGCTCATTAATATTTATACGCCAGTTGGTTAGCCATTCTTCGACAAAAGATAAGTGCTGCTTTAATACTCTTGATGCTCTGATGGGGCATTTGTTGCGGCTTACTAGAGCTGTGTCATCCGCGAAAGTGGATGTCAATACGTTAGCAGCTGTTAGAATGTCTGCTGTATGTATTAAGTACAGAGTTGGGCCTAGCACGCTACCCTGAGGTACACCAGCCCTTATTACTCGTTCTTCTGATACGAAGTCTGCTACTTTAACTGTAAATTTCCTGTTTCTTAAATGTGACTCCAAAGTTTTATACAATTCGTAAGGTAAAGCGTTTTTGATTTTTCATAAAAGGCCTTCATGTCAGACCTTAACGAACGCCTGAGGTACATCTAGAAAAATAGCTGATCTCTGTGCTTGAATGCTTTCCTGAAAACCAAATTGGTGCGTTGGTATTATATTATTTTCGTTGAGGAAAGGAGTCATCTTTAATAATAACACTTTTTCAAATATAAAAAATACAGGATAAGAGACTTATTGGTCGGTAGGAAGACGGCTGTGTTAGGCCTTTACCCGGCTTATCTATCATGATGATCTGCGACTTTTTCCATGAAAGTGGTTAGTAACCGAAACCAAGAATTGCATTAAAGAGCAAGGAGATCACTTTAGTAGCAATATTTGGTAACTTAATTATTATTTTTGGAGTAATAATCGTGTCCTGATGCCTTTTTCGGACTTAGCTCTTTTATGATTGCAGTAACTGTAGTAAAAGTCCAAGTAGACGCAAGCGACTCGTTAGCGGCAATGGGCAAGGTTGGCAACTTAAAATTGTTCTCTAGGCAATTAGGTTGAAATACTTTTTCTAGGTGATTTGTATCTACTGGTGGCTTCAAAGGCTTTGGGCTTTCCAAAGGGAGTTTTGCTTGCTAGAATTTGGACACAGTTTCTTTACATAATTTTCAGTGTTGTGTTCCTTCTCGCGTTTAAACGCTTTTTTAACTTTTGTAAAACAGATTTCAGTTGCAGAAGAGTTGAATGGGAGCGATTTAACTGCCAATCACGTCTAGCTCTTTTTTTTCTCATTTACAAGTTTCTCTATTTCATTAGTGGTGATCTTTCTAAAACTAACTGGTTTATTGTTTCATGGGCTGTTCGCATAACTTTATTACAGGAGAATGATCAGATGATAAGTCTGTACAAGTATCATCTCTCATAAGCGATTTATTTATATTTTTGACTACAGCAAAATCTATTAAGTCTAGAATTTTTTTTTATCACTGGGCCAGTATGTCGGCTTACTAGGAGATATTATATCCAGCTTATTATGCTTAAGGTCCATTTTCAGTTCTCAAGTAAATGCTTAAGAAAAAAACTTCCTTATTTCTTGAGTTTTCTTTCTTAATGTGTGCTTAGTGAGTGCAGTCGTACGTACTAAGCTCTGGATATACTAACAAAACCAATTGAATATTAATAACTCTTTTCAACTCCTATCGATGATATCAAGCATGACTTAGCAAAAAAAGCATACTGTACGAAATATTGTGAATGCCAGAAGCAAAATTTCAAAATTGCCGATGTCAATATTCTTTGTTGATCTTGAACCTTCAGTAAACAATAAAAAAGTATTTGATATAAATCGCTTATGCAATGCCGTAGTAGAGATTGAGCCACCTAGAAAACTTAACGATTTGGTACAATGCCACCGCTGTCAAGAGTTCGGTCATACCAAGCAATATTGCAAAAAACCTTATATATGTGTTAAGTGTGCACTAGACTATTCCTCGTCTCTTTGTTCAAAAGATAGAAAAACTCCACAGAATTGCTTCCATTGCCTTCAAAATCATAGTAGAATTTATCAGGAGCTAGTGTCAAAAAAATACTCGCTTAATAATAAGACAAGCCCTTCCTTGGTCAAACTTACAAGTGCCGAACAACAAGTTCACCATGAAAAGGTTTGTTATGCTGATGTAACAAGAGGACAACTTAGTTCTACTACAAGCACAGTACGCCATGAAAAAATTTACAAACTCGAAGAACTGATTGCCAAACAAACTGAGCTAGCCACAACACTAATAAATATGATGTCTTCTCTCATAACTAAGCTATGCAATTAAGTCTAAAAATAGCGATTTGGAATGCCAATGGACTAGGCAGCCATATACTGGAGGTTGAATATTTTATAAAAAGTAACAGTATAGATATATTACCGGTTTCAGAAATCTACTTGACCGCTAAGTCCTATTTTAAAATTAATGGATTCGATCTCATTACTTCAAAACACCCCGACGGTAAAGAACACGGTGGTTCTGCAATTTTTATAAAATCATCTCTAAAACACATTGTTTTAGCGCCAGTTTCTGTACCATCAATTCAAGCAGCTTCTTTGAAAATCCAGACCGGCAGTGGATCGATTGTTATAACTTCTTTTTATCTCCCACCTCGATTCAATACTTGGTGTAGATCTGACAAAAGAAAAGCCGACGCTTTTGGAACCACCTTGCGAATACTTTCGAGCCTTTTGCTCTCAATACTGACCACCAGCGCCAACATGTTCAGACTTTTCTTAAAAGTCCATGTCAAATGGATAAACCAATACATTACGTGAAACTGACTGAAATACAATCAGAAGTGTCGCAGTTGAAAATTTCTAAATCGCCTGGCCCTGATAATATTGATGCATGGACAATCAAACAATTACCAAGGAAATGCCTGCTATTATTAATTTTGTTTTAATCTTTAATTGTGGTTTTAGGCTAAGCCACTTTCCTTCGCAGTGGAAATGTGCCGAAATTATAATGATTATGAAGTTAAACAAGCCGGAGAACGAAATAACATCTTATAGACCAATAAGTTTGCTGACAATATTCGAAGGAATATTTCTTCGTCGATTGTTGAGAGTTTTGGATTCCTTATCCTAGATCATCAATTTGGATTCAGGCAACTACATGGAACCCCAGAACAGTGCCACAGAATCGTCAAAACCATACAAAAATGTCTCGAAGAGAAACAGTATTGTTCGGCAGTTTTCTTAGACATTCAACAAGCCTTCGATAGAGTCTGGTATGAGGGGTTGTTATATAAAATAAAAATGAAGCTACCTACATATTTCTTCGGTCATACCTAGATTGCAGACATTTTTACGTTAGAGTTAACGATGACATTTTCGACGTATACGAAGTCAAAGCAGGTGTTCCGCAAGGGAGCGAGCTTGGCCTAACGCTGCACACGATTTTCACTGCCGCCATGCCAATAACAAACGACGAAAATATAACTGTTGCCACATATGTGGACGACACCGCCATTCTTGCATCTGCTTACTCTGCAAACGAAGCGTCTGAAACTGTTCAAAAACAACGGAACGCAGTTAATCCTGGCTTTGAAATTGGAACATTATGGTAAAAGAAAGAAAATCAGCGCATGTAACCTTCACCATGAAAGCAGGAGATTGCCTCAGCGCCAATCTCAATCAAACAATTATTCCAGAATGCACTTAGACAGAAGACTAACATGGCAGCAACATATAAAAACTAAACGAGAAAAATCAAGACGAGAAAAATGTACTGGTTACTGGGTCCCAAATCGAAACTTAGTCTCAAAAATAAGGTGATCCTATATAAAAGCATTTTAAAACCGATTTGGGCGTATGGAATACAAATCTGGGGAACTGCAAATAAATCGAACGTTTAACTAATACAAAGATATCAGTCGAAAACTCCCAGGTTGATTGCAAACGCTCCTTGGTACATCAAAAATATTAACTTACACAAAGATCTTGAAATAAATATGGTGAAGAGCGAGATTCAGAAATTCAGTTCAAGATATATTAATCGCCTACACGCCATTAACCTACTGAACAACAGTGAAGATACTCCCCGACTGCAAAGGCTACATCCCTTAGACTTAACATTTAGATCTTAAGTTTAACTGAATTAATTAAATTGTAAAGTATTATAATACTAAATTATGTGAATTGTGATATATAGTACAAATCTTATACTTCAAATGCCTTTATGTATTTAAGGGATAAATTGCAATTTTAGCATCAAAGTGAATTTAGATATAATAACATTTGCTTATTGTCACACGACAGATTGTGAATAAAATGAAATAAAAAAAAAATTTCTTGAGCTGTAGTCAAGTAATTTTGACACCATTGTGAACGATCCACATTAGTGAACTATACTTCATAATAATGATTTTAGCTAATTTAAGATGAATTTAACGATTACTTTGAATTTCCTTCAAGAAACAATTTCATGTTCCTTCGCAAAACCAGGTTTGCCATATTCCTATTTTATTAAAAAAATGTTTTAAAAATTAGTATTAGATTTCTTTAGAGCTGCATACTAGCACCAGAAAATTTACCGCTGGACATTTTCTTGATAATTTCTTAAGCGTTTTTTTATATGCAGTTTTTACATTCCTTGAGTGCTGGATTCTAAGCTTAATTGTGGTTTAAACGATTTCTTATCAACACTGGCATGCCACCATGCGCTTTTTCATCCGAATGAATTGTAACATAAAATCTTAATCCCGGTATTCTGAAATTGTTTTTTATTGTTAGATAAGTTTCTGATATACCCTCGGTTGTATTACAAAAGAAGAAGAAAAAATGTTCCTTAAAAATTTTTGGCTCGAAACTGCTTTTAGACCGAGACTATGGGATTAAATAGATTATTTGGATATTAACTGTATTAATCATTAAATTAAGTCATTATATTCGGAAATTGAGTGAATAAATTGAGAATTTTTATCCTTAAATCGTTAATTATATCGTTAAATTATGTTTTTTTTGACAATTTTTTTTTTAAAAATAAAAAAAATATAAAAAAAAATCGGCCCACTCCCGGATTAGCCGGGATAGTTGTCAAATTATTTGAAATTTAAAAAAAAAATGGCGAACTTAAAAAAACAAAAAAAACGATTATTTTATATAATTGATCGTGTTAAATTTTTTTCGTGTATTTTTTGCGAAAACTTCATTCAAAAACAATAATTTAAAAAAAGAGGTCCCCAAAAGTCAATTTCTACAAAAGTTATGGCCATTTGAAAATAAAAAAGGCATTTTTTTGAAAAATTCATAACTTTTTTGAAGTTGGACAAAAAATTTTGAAAAAATTCTCAAAAAAGTTTTTCAAAGGGTAGAAAAGGATGGATAAGTTTCAGCAAAATCTAAAGGGGTCGGGTTCAAGAGTGGTCGATTTGGTATGGAATACCCCATATATATTCGGATATATAATCGGAACAAATTTTAAAGTTTTGGTGGGGTCGACATATACATATGTATATGAAAATAAGTTCATATCATGATATGGTGAAAAGAATGTGATTTCAAGAAGAAGTAAATCGCACATAATATAAAGATATTTTTAATATACCATATGTATATTACGCACTAACCACAAAAGAGAGAACGCGAAAAATGGCGATTGCTGTTGAAATTTCACAGCCAAATCGTCGTCCATAGTGTAGAATATCTTATTTAGATAAAGTGACACATTTTAAATAATAAAGATCATTAAACTAATTTTTTTCAGATAAAAAGACACAACTTCGCTGAATACAGCAAAAAATTTACGATTTGATTATAAATTAAATATTTTTACATTATTTACTAATGGAGTTGCCCAATTATATCTTAAAGTTCTCTTATTGCCATTCACTTAGGAGTGGCCAGAAACGATTCCTTTACATATGGCTCAAGTAGCTCACGACTTCCTGTGTTTGACCAAGGATCTTTTGGGTAGCCAAAAAAAATCCATTTGAGAAGACGAAACATCCCCTACCCAATGTTGTGGCTGGGTTTGGGATCCGCCACGGAAAAAACCCTACCAATGAAAAGAAGAAAACATCCTTGGATGAGAGACCCCCTTTTGATGACGACCATTGCAAACGCACTAAGGATAACAATTTAAGGGCATGTACCTGGAACGTCCGGTCCCTTAAATGGGAAGGTGCCGCCACCCAACTGAGTGGGTACTTGACTTATGGCATTTACTATAGTGGCCATATAAAGGAGCGCAAGTTTGGTGTGGTATTCGTGGTGGGAGAGAGACTTCGTCGCCAAGTACTGTCATTCACTCCGGTGGATGAATGTATAGCCACAATCCGCATCATAGCGAAGTTCTTCGACATATCGCAAATATATATTTGCGCCTACACCCCGACAGAAGAAAAGGACGATGTGACCAAAGTCTCTTTGTTATTGCGGATAATGCTGATATGGACTCTGCCTTGTATGAAAACTGGTCCGATATTGCATTCCATTGGATGCCCATTGTTTTTGTTGTACTTTCCTCTTCGAATATAAGGAAACTAGTTTCCAACAAATTGTCGTTTAGTATATTTTTAAAGATATTTGGGTGATTAGCTGTGATCTGTTTTAGGGAAAACCCTGCTGTGTTGAGGGCATTTATTACCTGTGATAAGGTCTCATTCACTCCGGAGAATGAACGTTTAGCCACAATCCGCGTCAAAGCGAGGTTCTTCAACATATCGCTGATTTCCGCCCACGCCCCGACGGAAGAGAAGGACGATGTGACCAAAGATGCCTTTTATGAGTGCTTGGAGCGTACTTATGAGAGATGCCCCCGCCACGATGTCAAAATCGTGCTTGGCGACTTCAGCGCCAGGGTGGGCAAGGAAGGTATTTTTGGCACTACGGTCGGTAAATTCAGCCTCCACGAGGAAAGATCCCCAAATGGGTTGAGGCTGATCGACTTCGCCGGGGCCCGAAATATGGTTATCTGTGGTACTAGATTCCAGCATAAGAAGATACATCAAGCTACCTGGCTTTCTTCGGATCGAAAAACCACCAACCAGATCGATCATGTTGTGATAGACGGAAGACACGTCTCCAGTGCTTTAGATGTGCGTGCGCTCCGAATCCTGACATCGACTCGGACCACTATATTGTTGCAGCCAAAATCCATACCCGCCTCTGTGCAGCAAAAAACGCACGCCAACAAACACAAGGAAAGTTCGACGTCGAGAAGCTGCAATCACAACAGACAGCCGAACGTTTTTCTACTCGGCTTGCACTCCTGCTCTCTGAGAGCACTCGTCAACAACTCGGTATAAGGGAACTGTGGACGGCATTTCAAACTCCTTACGTACAGCTGCAACCGAAACCATTGGTTTTCGGAAGGTGCAAAAGAACAGCTGGTACGACGAGGAGTGCCGTGTCGCAGCGGAGAGAAAACAGGCTGCGTACCTCGCAACGTTACGATCGACCACAATACGTGCGGGATGAGATAGGTACCGAGAGTTGAAGAGGGAAGCGAGATGCATTTGTAGACAGAAAAAGAAAGAGGCCGAAATGCGTGAGTACGAAGAGCTTTATAAGCTGGCCGACAGGGGTAATGCTCGAAAATTCTACGAAAAGATGCGGCGGCTTACAGAAGGTTTCAAGACCGGAGCATACTCTTGTAGAACCCCTAAAGGTGATCTAGTTACCGATGCCCAGAGCATACTTAAATTATGGAGGGAACACTTCTCCAGCCTACTGAATGGCAGTGAACTCTCAACACCAGGAGAAAACGAACCCGATTCCCCAATCGATGACGATGGAGCAGACGTTCCATTGCCCGAACATGAAGAAGTTCGAATAGCAATTGCCCGCCTGAAAAACAACAAAGCCGCAGGGGTCGATGGATTGCCGGCCGAGCTATTCAAACACGGCGGCGAAGAGCTGATAAGGTGCATGCATCAGCTTCCTTGTAAAATATGGTCGGGCGAAAGTATGCCCAACGATTGGAATTTAAGTGTGCTATGCCCAATGCATAAAAAAGGGGACCCCACAATCTGAGCCAACTACCGTGGGATTAGCCTCCTTAACATCGCATATAAGGTTCTGTCGAGCGCATTGTGTGAAATATTAAAGCCCACCGTCAACAAACTGATTGGACCTTATCAGTGTGGCTTTAGACCTGGTAAATCAACAGCCGACCAGATATTCACCATGCGCCAAATCTTGGAAAAGACCCGTGAAAGGAAAATCGACACACACCACCTCTTCGTCGATTTCAAAGCTGCTTTCGACAGCACGAAAAGGAGCTGCCTTTATGCCGCGATGTCTGAATTTGGTATCCCCGCAAAACTAATACGGCTGTGTAAACTGATGTTGAGCAACACCAAAAGCCCCGTCAGGATCGGGAAGGACCTCTCCAAGCCTTTCGATACCAAATGAGGTTTCAGATAAGGCGACTTCCTATCGTTCGACTTTTTCAATCTGCTGCTGGAGGAAATTATTCGAGCTTCAGAACTAAATCGAGCAGGTACAATCTTTTATAAGCGTGTGCAGCTGCTGGCGTATGCCCATGATATTGATATCATCGGCCTCAACACCCGCGCCGTTAGTTCTGCTTTCTCCAGACTTAACAAGGTAGCAACGCAAATGGCTCTGGCAGTGAACGAGGGCAAGACGAAATATCTCCTGTCATCAAACAAACAGTCGTCGCACTCGCGACTTGGCTCCCACGTCACTTTTGACAGTCATAACTTTGAAGTTATAGATAATTTCGTCTATCTTGGAACCAGCATAAACACCACCAACAACGTCAGCCTGGAAATCCAACGCAGGATTACTCTTGCCAACAGGTGCTTCTTCGGACTGAGAAGGCAATTGAAAAGTAAAGTCCTCTCTCGACGAATAAAAGCCAAACTTTATAAGTCGCTCATAATTCCCGTCCTGCTATATGGTGCAGAGGCTTGGACGATGACCACAAACGATGAGGCGACGTTACGAGTTTTCGAGAGAAAGTTTCTGCGAAAGATTTATGGTCCTCTGTGCGTTGGCTACGGCGAATATCGCATTCGATGGAACGATGAGCTGTACGAGATATACGACGACATTGACATAGTGCAGCGAATTAAAAGACAGCGGCTACGCTGGCTAGGTCATGTTGTCCGGATGGACGAAAACACTCCAGCTCTGAAAGTATTCGACGCAGTACCCGCCGGGGGAAGCAGAGGAAGACCTCCACTCTGTTGGAAGGACCAAGTGGAGAAGGACCTGGCTTCGCTTGGAATTTCCAATTGGCGCCACGTAGCGAAGAGAAGAAACGAGTGGCGCGCTGTTTTTGAATCGGCTATAATCGCGTAAGCGGTGTCTACGCCAGTAAAGAAGAAGAAGAAGATAAGGTCTCGTATGCTTGTGGAAGACTGTGGCTTCCAGACAGGATATCGTCTACATACGTTTGCGTTTTTAAGACTTGTGTTGCCAGTGGAAATTCTGGCTTTGTGTTTTCTGCCAGTTCGTGTAGTGTACGAATGGCTAGATATAGGGCACAGTTTACGCCAAAGGTAAATGTTTTCAATTTAAAGTCGCTTAGTGGACTATTGGCAGATTTTCGGAAAATAATCCGCTGAAAATCTTGATCCCCTTTATGTACGAGTATTTGTCGATACATTTTTGTGACATTCCCATTGAATACGTATTTGTATATACGCCAATTTAATATGAGGAGCATTAAATCTGGCTGCAATGTGGGTCCCATAATTAGAATATCATTTCCGGAATTCTCCGAGCTAGTGGATCGTGAGGCATTGAAGACAACTCTAACCTTTGTGGTTTTTTTGTCAGGCTTTACTACTGCATGATGTGACAAGTAAAATGAGTAGTATTTGCCTTTTATGATTTTTTCGTATTGTCTTACTTCCTTTATGTGGTCTAAATGGAGGTATTCTTCTAAGACACCATCATAATCTTGTTTGAGCTCACCTTTTCTAAGTTGGTTTTTTTTTATACTTAAAAACTGCTGTATGCAGAGGTGCGAAAGTGACCTAAGGCAAGTGTGTCTGGAAATTGTTGTTTTAGTGGTAGTCGTACGACATACCGATCATTATCTGATCGAGTAGTTGTGGCTTTGTAAAAGTCTTCACAAAATGATCTTCTGGTGTTGTAATTGAAATGGGGGGAGTTCTTCTAACTCCCAAAATTTTTTCAATTGTGAATTAAGGTACTCATTTGAGATTTCCTCAACTTGAGTTGTCATTGTTGTGACTGGTTCCGCAACTAGTCCACTTAGGACCCAACCGAAAATGGTATTTTGCGTCAGAAGTGTTTTCGAAATTTTTTCAACACCTTCTATTATAATTTTTGGTATAAGGTCGCTGCCTAATAGAAGGTCTATTTGAGCGGGGTGTTGCAGTTGGGATCTGCTAGCTTTAGGTGTGTAACCTTTTGCCAATGCTTGCTATTCATATGATAGCTTGGAAGGATGTTCGTGAGTTGCGGTAAGACTATTGCATCTGCTTGAATGCGCTTATCCGCTTGGGGGGAAATTAGGGTAATGGGGCAGATTTTTTTGGAGTGTTGACCTACTCTTCTGTCCATTCCCGTAATTTCAAAATTGGCTAATTTTGTAGGTTGTTGTAGCCAATTTTGTGCCGTAGACGCAATAAATGATCTTTGTGATCCTTGGTCTATTAAGGCCCTGAGTTTAAATAATTCTCCTCGGTGTTCGATGGAGACGACTGCTGTGGGTAGTAGTACCCTACTTTGAATCTCGCCGTGCAGCGCTTGAGTTTTTAATGCTTTGGAGCAGCATGGTGTCTTTTGGCAAAATTCGGGATTTTGTGTTTCGGGAGTTGCGGTTGCAACTAAACCCGTGGCTCTTTTTAAGAAAGCGCTACTTTGAGGTGTGTTGGGAAAGTTAGTTAAGTGCAACATAGAATGATGCTTTTTGTGGCAATATACGCAGTTAAATTTGCTTTCGCAATTATTGAGATTGTGTGAGTGGGACAAACAGTTTGTACAGAGTCTTTTTGATCTGACAAAGTTGTTCCTTTCATTGATATTAAGTTTTTTAAACTTTTCGCAAGATTTTAGGTTATGCCCCCTTTTACATAGTTCGCATGACGTTAATTTATTTTGTTCAGATGTAAACGATTGATTTTTAAAAAAGCTTATGTTTAAACTGTTGTTGTTACTAGCTTGGGGTCTAATGAAACTTCGATTTAAGTCGAGTTGAACGTTTTTGGTTCTGACCGTCTTTTTATCTACCCTTTCCGCAATTTCGTATTGGGTAGTTAAGAAATCTTTCATCTGTTGCCACGTTGGGCATTTTCTTCGTGATGAGAGCGATTGCTCCCACAGAAGCAAAGATTTTTCCGAAAATGCCGCGGAGCAAATGTTTACCAGTATGGGGTCCCAATTGTCTGTGGGAATATTCTGTGTCGATAGAACCGACAAACAATTTGAAACAGTGGATTGAAGTTTTATAAGAAACAAGTGAAGAGTTTTCTTTCTGAATTTTTGGTAAGTTCATTAATATGGTGACTTGTTGGTAGACCAATATCCTTTTATTCTCGTATTGTTCTTTTAGAGCTTCCCAAGCCAAATTGAAATTGTAGGCATTTAATGCGAACTGTTTGACTATTATGCCTTCTTGACCTTTGGTTTTGTATCTGAGGTGATACAATTTTTGCGCTTGTGATAATTTAGGAGGGAGGATGGAGTCATGTGTAGAAGTTCACGCAAGTGACGAAAGTTCTCTGGTCGCCATTCACTTGGGAGTGGCCAGAAACGATTCTTTTACATATGACTCAAGCAGCTCACGACTTCCGGTCTTTGACCAAGTATCCTCTGGGTAGCCTAAGAACATCCGTTTGAAGGCGAGCTAAAGTGAGACGGCGAAATACTCCCTACTTAGGGTTGTGCGCTGGGTTTGGGACCCGCCGCGTAAAAAAACACCCCCAATGAAAAACAAACGACAGCCTCGGATAAGTGACCCCCCTTCTAATGACGACCATGGCAAACGAATTATCGACTATGATTTGAGGGCATGCACCTGGAATGTCCGGTCCCTTAATTGGGAAGGTGCCGCTGTCCAGCTGGTAGATGTCCTTGTAAAGATAAAGGCTGACATCACCGCCGTCCAAGAAATGCGATGGACGGGACAAGGACAGAGACAAGTAGGTCCTTGTGACATTTACTACAGTGGCCATATAAAGGAGCGCAAGTTTGGTGTTGGATTTGGTGGGAGAGAGACTCCGTCGCCGAGTACTATCATTAAATCCGGAGAATGTACGTCTAGCCACAATCCGCATTAAAGCGAGGTTCTTCAACATATCACTGATTTGCGCCCATGCCCCGACGGAAGAGAAGGATGATGTGACCAAATATGCCTTTTATGAGTGCTTGGAGCGCACTTATGAGAGATGCCCCCGCCACGATGTCGAAATCGTGCTTGGCGACTTCAATGCCAGGGTGGGCAAAGAAGGTATCTTTGGCACTACGTCGGTAAATTCAGCCTCCATGAGGAAACATCCCCAAATGGGTTGAGGCTGATCGACTTCGCCGGGGCCCGAAATATGGTTATCTTTAGTACAAGATTCCAGCATAAGAAGATACATCAAGCTACCTGGCTGTCTCCGGATCGAAAAACCACCAACCAGATCGATCATGTTGTGATAGACGGAAGACACGTCTCCAGTGTTTCAGATGTGCGTGCGCTCCGAGGTCCTAACATCGACTCGGACCACTATATTGTTGCAGCCAAAATCCGCATCCGCCTCTGTGCAGCAAAAAACGCACGCCTACAAACACAAGGATGGTTCGACGTCGAGAAGCTGAAATCACAACAGACAGCCGAACGTTTTTCTACTCGGCTTGCACTCCTGCTCTCTGAGAGCACTCGTCAACAACTCGGTAGAAGGGAACTATGGGACGGCATTTCAAACTCCTTACCTACAGCTGCAACCGAAAAAATTGGTTTTCGGAAGGTGCAAAAGAACAGCTGGTACAACGAGGAGTGCCGTGTCGCAGCGGAGAGAAAACAGGCTGCCTACCTCGCAACGTTACGATCTACCACAACACGTGCGGGATGGGATAGATACCTAAAGTTGAAGAGGAAAGCGAGAAGCATTTGTAGACAGAAAAAGAAAGAGGCCGAAATGCGTGAGAACGAAGAGCTTGATAAGCTGGCCGACAGGGGTAAAGCTCGAAAATTCGACGAAAAGATGCGGCGGCTTACAGAAGGTTTCAAGACCGGAGCATACCCTTGTAGACCCCTCAAAGGTGATCTATTTACCTATGCCCAGAGCATACTTAAATTATGGAGGGAACACTTCTCCAGCCTACTGAATGGCAGTGAACTCACAACACCAGGAGAAAACGAACCCGATACCCCAATCGATGACGATGGAGCAGACGTTCCATTGCCCGACTATGAAGAAGTTCGAATAGCAATTGCCCGCCTGAAAAACAACAAAGCGGCAGGGGCCGATGGATTGCCGGCCAAGCTATTCAAACACGGCGGCGAAGAGCTGATAAGGTGCATGCATCAGCTTCTTTGCAAAATATGGTCGGACGAAAGTATGCCCTACGATTGGAATTTAAGTGTGTTATGCCCAGTCCATAAAAAAGGAGACCCCACAATCTGCGCCAACTATCGTGGGACTAGCCTCCTCAACATCGCATAAAAGGTTCTGTCGAGCGTATTGTGTGAAAGATTAAAGCCCACCGTCAACAAACTGATTGGACCTTATCAGTGTGGCTTTAGACCTGGTAAATCAACAACCGACCAGATATTCACGATGCGCCAAATCTTGGAAAAGACCCGTGAAAAGGGAATCGACACACACCACCTCCTCGTCGATTTCAAAGCTGCTTTCGACAGCACGAAAAGGAGCTGCCTTTATGCCGCGATGTCTGAATTTGGTATCCCCGCAAAACTAATACGGCTGTGTAAGCTGACGTTGAGCAACACGAAAAGCTCCGTCAGAATCGGGAAGGACCTCTCCGAGCCGTTCGATACCAAACGAGGTTTCAGACAAGGCGATTCCCTATCGTGCGACTTTTTCAACCTGCTTCTGGAGAAAATAGTTCGAGCTGCAGAACTCAACAGAGAGGGTACCATCTTCTATAAGAGTGTACAACTGCTGGCGTATGCCGATGATATTGATATCATCGGCCTCAACACCCACGCCGTTAGTTCTGCTGTCTCCAGACTGGACAAGGAAGCAAAAGAAATGGGTCTGGCAGTGAACGAGGACAAGACGAAATATCTCCTGTCATCAAACAAACAGTCGTCGCACTCGCGACTTGGCACTCACGTCACGGTTGACAGTCATAACTTTGAAGTTGTAGATAATTTCGTCTATCTTGGAACCAGCGTAAACAACACCAACAATGTCAGCCTAGAAATCCAACGCATGATAACTCTTGCCAACAGGTGCTACTTCGGACTAAGTAGGCAATTGAGAAGCAAAAACCAAACTCTATAAGTCACTCATAATTCCCGTCCTGCTATATGGTGCAGAGGCTTGGACGATGTCAACAACGGATGAGTCGACGTTGCGAGTTTTCGAGAGAAAGGTTCTGCGAAAGATTTATGGTCCTTTGCGCATTGGCCACGGCGAATATCGCATTCGATGGAACGATGAGCTGTATGAGATATACGACGCCACTGACATAGTTCAGCGAATGAAAAGACAGCGGCTACGCTGGCTAGGTCATGTTGTCCGGATGGATGAAAACACTCCAGCTCTGAAAGTATTCGACGCAGTACTCGCCGCGGGAAGCAGAGGAAGAGGAAGACCTCTACTCTGTTGGAAGGACCAAGTGGAGAAGAACCTGGCCTCGCTTGGAATATCCAATTGGCGCCACGTAGCGAAGAGAAGAAACGACTGGCGCGCTGTTGACTCGGCTATAATCGCGTAAGCGGTGTCTACGCCAGTAAAGAAGAAGAAGATAATTTAGGATGGTTTATGTACACGGCCGTTAACATATCCCGGAAGGACGGCCATTGTTCATAACCTTAGTGAAATGTTTTTGTATCGCATGCTGGCACTTTAAGGTGAATGCCTGAACTCGCCTTTTGGCTTTGAATTTGTGGCAACTCTACTCTGGGTTGTGGAGTAGGTGCAATTGCTTTAATTAATTTCAGTTGATCGGAAACCTTGGCTTTTGTCTTTTCATATTGGTCAAGACAATTTTCATATTTGGCGTAAGCCGAGGATTTATAATTTTCGGGTAGATCTGAGTCGTCAGTTTCTACTATCGCGTCATATGCAGATTAGAGACGTGTCCAGAAATTGTCAATATTTTGATTTTTGATTTCTAGCACCGATTCAGAGTTATTTTGAATCGGTGAAGATGAAAATCGAGTACAGTATCTTATTAAGCTGTCACTCTCAGAAATGAATTTAGCGTAAGAATTATCTTTCCCTCTTTTTTGCTTTGTAGCACCTTGTTTCGAGCGTGTAGCTTCTGCAGGTGTACTTGGACTTTTGTCATCAGAAATCATTTTCAGAATTTTTAAAAATTGAGTAGATTTAGAATCTTTAGAGTCTGTGCTCATTTAGTATCAATAAATTAATAAAAGTGAATTTTTTTATAGTATAAATTCAGATGAATGTAAAAACCCGAAAACTCTTTTACGTAAATAAGAGTTTTTATTTCCGAATTAAAGACTATTTTATTAAAATACGCGTATGTCGTGTTACGCAATATTTTGGAAATGTGTAGGCAATAATATAATCAATATTTTAAATGCGGACTTATTCGTATTCCCTCGTATTCACTTTCGTAGTTACAGGCGTCAATACCAATTATATATATTGTGTAAAGTGGACGCGTGTTTTGTGCGGTCCAGTGTTTTGCATAGTTTTCCAAGTGTTTTGAGGCAGCTTTAGCTAAATTTGTTTCACGTGTAACAATCAGGTGACGGACGCAAGTGGCCAATTAAAATCGAAAGAGATAAGTACAATTTTTGTATCTTATTTTAAATTATTTTACGTACCTGCCCATTTTTTTCCGCGGCAAAATTTGTTTTTAATAAAATTGTTTCCTCTGAGAACAGCAATCCAGGCACAACGTGGTTATAAAAAAAAGGAAAAAATTTTGTTATGCCGTTGTGGTTGGAGACATCAGCTGTTTTTCCCCTTTCTTTTTCTTCTCTCCCCTTTTGTTTTGTTTTTTGCATTCCCTTTCGGTTTTGGCGTTGCCAAAAATTGTAAGAACGCCGCCAAATGGCAATAAAGAGGAGTCCACCGTTGCTAGACCAATAATAAATAGTGAATCTGCGGACAATGAGAACGAGAGTGAACAAGGCAAATCCGATAGAGCGCAAAGTAGAGAATCTACTAATATTTTTTGCAAATTGGGCAGAAAAATATAGGAGCTCGAGAATATGATGTCCGGACAGAGACACATAAACCAAGCCATGCGAGAGCTTGTAAGCAGCATAACATACTTGTATGGCAAAACAGAAAATCTCGAAATCCATTCGAAAATAGTGACGGTAGGGAAAGCGTCACAAGTATTGCCTCAAAATACCCCGAAAAGAGCACGGGAGACATCAGGCTTTCTACCACCTACGAAGAAGCCAAAAAACATGACTCAAAAAGTGAAAGGAATCTTTAGTGAAGCCATCAAAACAAATATTAGAGACGCCGCAGCAGATAAGCCAGCACCCGAGAAATGGGTAGAAGTGGGAAAAAAGAAGAGGCCCATGGAGAAGAGAATTAGGTCGAAACCAGACGTTATAATTCTAACAAAAAAGGACAGAGCTTCTTATGCAGACATCCTCCGTAAAATTAAAGATGACAGTGGCCTCGAGGAACTGGGTTCAAACGTGACCTACATCAGGAAAACTCTCAAAGGAGACCTGCTCATAGAGCTAAAAAGCCAAGGAGGCAAAAAAGCTGAAACTTTTCAGAGTGCCCTAGAGGGAGTGGTTGGCGAGATGGCAGTAGTACAACCAAAAACACACAACGTTACTATAATGTGCAAAGATCTGGATCAGATAACTACTCCAGAAGAAATTTGTTTCGCATAACGCAAAACATAGGGCCAGCAAATGTTAAAAAATATGAGAAAAACAAGAAGCGGCACTCAAATAGCCCTTATATCCCTGCGTGCCCAAGATGCCAAGACTGCCCTTAAAATTGGCAAAGTAAAGATTGGGTGGTCGATCTGTCGCCTCCGGGAGTACTCCCCTGTTTCCCGTTGTTACAGATGCTTCCATCCAGGCCACATGGCGCGTAAATGTTGTAGTCTGATCGACAGGTCCTCTCTTTGCACACGTTGTGGAAGCGCGGGACATGTTGCAAAAGCATGCACTAACACACCGAGTTGCATGCTTTGCAAAGAAGAACATTCGGTTCTGAGTACGACCTGTCCCAAATATGTCGAGTTGCTAAAGACAATGAAGAAATGAGAATATTGCAGCTGAACCTAAACCACTGCGCTGCAGCACCAGCACTGCTGCAACAAACCGTAATGGAAAGCAACATTGATGTCGCCTTACTGAGTGAGCAATATTCCCAACGTCCGGAAAGCACTTGGATTACAGACAGAAGTGGCAAGGCAGCAATATGGTCCTGCAATGGACAAACATTCACATCTTTCTGCAGAGAAGCAAAAAATGGCTTTACATGGGCGCAAATTGGGGGAATTTATTACGTAAGCTGCTATGCTCGTCCCAGTGCGTCCGTTAGAGAATTTGAAGACTTCCTCCTGGAATTGTCATTAGAAAGCAGAGGGAAATCACCGATAATAATGGCAGGCGATTTTAACGCATGGTCTACTGCCTGGGGAAGCAGAAGGTCAAAGCACCGTGGGCGCCTAGTTTTAGAATTCCTGAGGCAAACCAACCTCACAATAATGAACAGTGGCACAAAAAATACTTACCAAAAAGGAAATAAGGGTTCTGTAATCTGATGTTTGCAAATGATGCACTAAGCAGACACATTAAGTGGAAGGTGTCATACATGTTCACAAATAGTGACCATATGGCAATTTTCGCAGAAGTTTTATTCTCGCGAGACCAGGAACCCCCACGCAGTAACACTACACATAAACGAAGCTGGAAGCAAACAGATTTTGACACTGACGTTTTTGAGACAGTCTGGCGTGCAGCAATAGCACCAGGCGAAGACGCCACCCACTTAATATCCGCTGTGCAAAAGGAACTAGTTGCAGCATTCGACGCAACTATGCGCAGGACGAGATACAATAACAATCGAAAGCCGGAATACTGGTGGAATGAAGAAATTGCCACGCTGAGAAAGTTATGTCACTCAGCCCGACGTCGCCTACAACGGAACCAAAGTGGCGAAAACGAAAACCGTCTCAAAGAAGGCTTTAAAAACCATAAGAAGCTGCTAAATTCAGCTATAATCCGTAGCAAGAGAAACTGTTTTGAAAAGATATGTAAAGAAGCGAATATAGGCCCCTGGGGGACTGCTTATAAAATCTGTATGTCCAAATTCAAAAACAAGCGGCAGCAACCCCAATGCGCTCCGTTCATGAAGAAAGTCGTCGAGACATTATTTCCAACGCACGAACCGATTACTAACGCTGAACAACGAAACGAAGCTGGTGAATCACCCCCACTGGTCAGAGAAGAAGAACTATTGGCCATAGCCAAAAAAAATCAAAAACAACAAAGCGCCTGGTATCGATGGAATAATTGAAAAACGATACACTTACTTTATCTCGCCTCAAGGTGTTTTGGGGAAAGTAAGATTTTGTAAATGAGTTATATGCCTGTGTGCTCCGGTTTTCCCGTCCTGTTGTTTTCCGTGCCTGTGTCTTCCGGTTTTCCTGTTGTGAGCTGTTATTATGCTGTTTTTTGTCCGATCGCGCTCGAATTATGTATTAGATTAATTAGATATTTATAACTCGGCGCGTTCGTTTGATTTAGATTTCTTACTTATTATGTAATATATATATATATTTTTTTTTTGTAAAGCTTATTTTCCTTTTTTATATTTTTACACCTGAACATGTAGTTATATGCATATGTTCACATAACTACAAATACTTATATTTGTTATTGTTTTAAAAATGAATTTAGTTTGTATATGTGTATGATAATAATTCTTTTTATCTCCGTTTTTTCACAGCAATGCGCTTTTTTACTTCACTTTAATTTAGCTTCCTTCTTTTTATTTCGTTTTTATATGTATTAAAGTCACGGCACTCTTAATGTTTTTAAAAATTTTAAATTTAATTTTTTTTTCTATAGTGCCTTTCGGTAGGCTCGAAGGACCATGTATTTTTCGATTAGTTCCCTCGCAACGTTCGGAAAACGGCAACACACAATTCGAACTTGTTTCTCCGCCCCTTTTGTTCCCTTTTGGTTGTGGTGAAAAATACAGTGGTAATGTAGTTATGTATGATGTGGATTGCAGGTGGTGTAGAGATGAGTGTGGTGAATGAAGCGTGCTAGTGCCGTATATTTTAATGCGGTGAGTGTACAGTGTTCTGGATGCGGGATTATTGTTGTGGTTAAGTGCTCAGTGTTGGTTATGTGTTGTGTGGGGCAGGAGACTGAAGCTCATTTAGCCAAGGGGTAATGCTCTTGTAGAACCCTCAGAGGTGATCTAGAGACTCATGCCCAGAGCTTACTAGAATTATGGAGAGAACACTTCTCCAGACTGCTGAAAGGAAGTGAACTCACAATACCAGGAGAAACGAACCCGATACCCTAATGGATGCGATGGAGCAGACGTTCCGTTGCCCGACCATGAAGAGGTTCGAATAGCAATTGCCCACCTGAAGAACCACAAAGCGGCAGGGGTGGATGGATTGCCGGCCAAGCTATTCAAACACGGCGGCGAAGAGCTGATAAGGTGCATGCATCAGCTGTTTTGTAAAATATGGTCGGACGAAAGCATATCCATCGATACCCAATCCACAACGAGGGAGACTCCACTGGTTGCGAGAACTACGATGGGATAAGCCTCCACAACATCGCATAGGTTTTATTTAGCGTATTGTGTGAAAGAATAAAGTCCACCGTCAACAAAAAGAATGGACCTTAACAGTGTGGCTTTAGATCTGGCAAATAAACAACCGAACGGATATTCATCATACGCCAAATCTTAGAAAAGACCCGTTAAAGGAGAATCGACACACACCACCTCTTCGTCGATTTCAAAGCTGCTTTCGACAGTATGAAAAGGAACTGCCTTTATGCCACGATGTCTGAATTTGGTATCCGCGCAAAACTAATACGGCTGTGTATGCTGCCGTTGAGCAACACCAAAAGCTCCGTCAGAACCGGGAAGGACCTCTCCAAGCCTTTCGATACCAAACGAGGTTTCAGACAAGGCGATTCCCTATCGTGCGACTTCTTCAACCTACTTCTGGAGAAAATAGTTCGAGCTGCAGAACTAAATAGAGAAGGTACCATCTTCTATAAGAGTGTACAGCTGCTGGCGTACACCGGTGATATTGATATCATCGGCCTCAACACCCGCGCCCTTAGTTCTGCTTTCTTCAGACTGGACAAGGAAGCAAAACGAATGGGTCTGGCAGTGAACGAGGGCAAGACGAAAAATCTCCTGTCATTAAACAAACAGTCGTCGCAGTCGCGAATTGGCCCCCACGTCACTGTTGACAATAATAACTTTGAAGTCGTAGGTAATTTCGTCTATCTTGGAACCGGCGTAAACACCACCAACAATGTCAGCCTAGAAATCTAAAGCAGGATAACTGTTGCCAACAGGTGCTACTTCGGACTAAGTAGGCAATTGAGAAGCAAAATCCTCTCTCGACGAACAAAAACTAAACTCTATAAGTCACTCATAATTCCCCACCTGCTATATCGTGCAGAGGCTTGGACGATGATAACAACTGATGAGTCGACGTTGCGAGTTTTCGAGTGAAAAGACTTACGGCCCTTTTCACGTTGGCCACGGAGAATATCGCATTCGATGGAGTGATGAGCTGTACGAGATATACGATGACATTGACATAGTTCAGCGCATTAAAAGACAGCGGCTACGCTGGCTAGGTTATGTTGTCCGGGTAGACGAAAACACTTCATCCCTGAAAGTATTCGACGCAATACCTGCCCGGGGAAGCAGAGGAAGAGGAAGACCTCCACTCCGTTGGAAACCAAGTGGAGAAGGACCTGGCCTCACTTGGAATATCCAATTGGCGCCACGTAGCGAAAAGAAGAAACGACCTGTTAACTCGGCTATAATCGCGTAAGCGGTATCTACGCCAGTAAAGAAGAAGAAGAACGGTTTCTCCGAGCCGTTCGATACCAAACGATGTTTCAGACAAGGCGACTTTCTTTCGTGTGACTTCTTAAACTTACTTTTGGAGAAAATAAATCGAGCTGCAGAACTTAATCGAACAGGTACAATCTTCTATAGGAGTGTACAGCTGCTAGCGTATGCTGATGATATTGATATCATTGACCCCAAAATCCGCGCCGTTAGTTCTGCTTTCTCCAAACTGGATACGAAAGCGAAGCAGATGGGTATAAGTCTAGTAGTAAACGAGGGCAAGACGAAATATCTCCTGTCATCAACAAACGATTAGGCACATTCGTCACTGTTGACAGTCATAACTTCGAAGTAGTAGATATTTTCGCCTACCTTGGAACCTTGGAATATCAGCCTCGAAATCCAACGTAGAATAATTTTTTCCAACAGGTGCTATTTTGAACGGAGTAGGCAATTATGAATTAAAGTCCTCTATCCACGAACAAAACCAAACTCTTAAAGTCACTCATTATTCCCTTCCTGCTATATGGTGTAGAGCAGTGGTTCCCAAACTTATTTTGTCTACCGCCCACTTTGAGAATAAATATTTTTTTAGCGCCCCCATTTTTTCACCTATTTTTGTAGTTATTATTTCATTTATTGCTGGCAATATTAACTCTTCTCCGATGTTATGTGGTTTGTCTTTTTGAGCAACTAATAAAGAGATATTGTACGAAGCTCGAAGTCCGTCGTCATCTTGCTTAGTAGCCGCCGAAAATAGTTTTGCTACACTTGGCTGAGTACTATGCTTCTTCTCTAGGTCTCTCTTATCTGGATGCATTTTATACAAATGATCTTGCAGTCTTGAAGGCTTCATTGCTTCATTCGAAAATGTTTTTAGACATAGAAGACACAAAGGAGAGGATGGGTTTGTGTGATTTTCGATGAATCCGAATTTAATGTATTCCGCACAGTATTGCCGTCTCTTCTTTTTTACTTCCGACATTGTTTTGCTTTGAGAAAAGGAGGCGTAAGTAATCTCATCTATTCCGCGCAAAACCACAAATGAATATAAAATAAATATTACAATGTTTATATAGGAATGCTTAAGCACAATTATTATATAGTAGTCCAAAAATATGAATTCTTATTTTCCCTAGAAATACATTTGTAAAAAAAGGATCTTTCTCCTTTTCGTATTATCTTATTTTTCCCAGAAATACATTTGTAAAAAAAAGGATCTTTATCTGCTCGAACCTACTTACCCTACACCTTTGCGCAAATGATTACATTATGATATCAAATGCCCACATACAGATTTGGCAATAGCAATAGATATACGTTTGACAGTTAGTATTCTATAAATACTAGCCTTTCGAGATGCCCCTTAATGAAACGGAGCGACCGATTGACATGATTTTCATTTTTTCTATATTCAATAAAATAGGACAGATATATGAACTACGCGGAGAGAAATATAGAACCGAGTTTGAGCAATCTTTTAATTTGTTTTAGTTGATGTTCACAAGTTGTGGTTGAGAGTCGAGAGCTCATTAAGTCGTTGTCTAAGAGGCATCCTAGCTAAATAAAATTACAAATATCCCCCGAGGCCTCAACACAACGCCCCCATTTTATTTCTGGTTCTACCGTCCCCCTTGACACCTGCAGCGCCCACAAGGGGGCCTTATCGCCCACTTTGGGAAGCACTGGTGTAGAGGCATGGATGATTACAACATCTGATGAGTCGACGTTACGAGTTTTCGAGAGAAAAGTTCTGCGAAAGATTTATGGTCCTTTGCGCGCAGGCCACGGCGAATATCGCATTCGATGAACAGATGAGCTGTACAAGATAAACGACGACATTGACATAGTTCAGCGAATTAAAAGACAGAGGCTGCGGTGGCTAGGTCATGTCGTCCGAATGGACGAAAATGCTCCAGCTCTGAAAGTATTCGACGAAGTACACGCCGGGGGAAGCAGAGGAAGAGGAACCCTTCACTCCGTTGGAAAGTCCAGGTGGAGAAAAACCGGGCTTCGCTCGGAATCTCCAATTGACGCCACGTTGCGAAAAGAAAAAACGGCTGGGGCACTGCTGTTAACTCGGCTATAATCACGTAAGCGGTTTCTACGTCAGTAAAGAAGAAGAAGATACGCTAACAAAATTTCGAACGAATCGTCAAACATACTTAACTACCCGCTGCAAAACTTCTTCTATTTTCTAAAGATGTTCATCGAAGCATTTACTGAACACGATGATATCGTCGAGATATACCCGACATGTCTCACAGTGCAACCCTTTTAATACCTAGTCCATAAGTAGCTGGAATGTTACACAATCCAAAAGGCATTTCTTCAAATTGCCATAGATTATCTCCATTGTTGAAGGTCATATTTACCTCCGATTAACCATAACCACTTTTCAAATTTGCATTTCACATTTCAAAGTTTTGAAAACCATTTTGTACCTGTCATAAATTCTTAGTAGTGCATAATTCCCTTTCTTCGTTACATCATCTATGTATCAAACAGAACCTCGTGCTGCCATTTTTCTTGTTCACAAGTACCAGGTGAACTCTTGTTGTTTCGCTCATTCACGTATGGTCTGGCTTACAACTTCACGTTTTGCTAACCTGCATCACTTCTGTTAATAAAATGTTTAACAACTTTGGTTCCTCCTCATTTGGAATCGGCTTTATCAAAAATCGTTAAGTATCTGAGAAGGAGTTGTTTAGCCTTATTTTAATCGCCTCTATTTCCTCGTTCCATGTCTTTATTTCGCCGATCTTCTTTAACACGTATTTAACAATTAGAATGGCATCAATCTCCTGGCACTGCCCTTATACAGGTGCTTTTGACAGATTGATTGACGACTCACAAACATTAATTACTCTTACGCGAATACCTTTATCTTATCTTGTCATGGCCAGAAATGTGGTGAAATGATCATTAATAACCACTACAGTATGAGATGGTGCATAATCGCACTTTTTTGTTCAATAAATTCAAACATAGTAAAAAGCGTAGAATACACTTTTAGAGCCTCACAAAACGACGCATATCTCAAATACCAAAAAATATTTCACATGAAATTTAGCATAAATGTCACTAAGAGTATTAGCAACTTACAGAAAAAATTGAGGCAAAAATTAAAAATTCTCTTTTCAATTTAATCATGTCATTATATAGCTTTTTATGTGAAATTTTGCAATTTTACGGAAATTATTGTTAAGCCAAGTTAAGCTATAAATATAGATAGTCAAAATATACTATAGATATTGATACGGAAATCTCACTAACTAGTCCCATCGAATGTTCTGCTGCTCTAGTCGACAAAGCGTTATAAGGAATTGTCTGAAGGGTTAGGGAAATTCGGAAGGAAGCTGGAGGCAGTGGTTAGAGTGGATCCCTTGCGCTCATGTCTGGATCCAAGGCCAGTATCTGTGGAGGAATTGAATAGATGTTTCGATACTATAATCTCTCTCTACCCACATACGACTTAAAGGACTTCTTAATCCAAGGGGGCCATAAGCTATGGCTTCGAAAGAGTGTTTCTGCGCATCCTCCCTACATATGGGGTGGGTGATCCACAGGCTTCACAAGCAACAATGATCAATGAGAATGGATGCGATGTCCGTACGGATATGGAAATCGTTCCCAATCTTTAGGTCGTGGGATTTGCTGAATGCGGATCGACAACCGACGGATCTGTCGTCAATTTAGTGGTGCAAAAATTGGCACTGTTGGAGAAGACCATAGAGAATGAAAGCCTGCGCGAGTTGAAATCGGTCGAGTTTTGAAACGCAACCATTAATGATATGATTCATGTAAATGAATCCTACGCGTGACGCGCAAGTTCAGAACGCCCAAGTAGATTAAAACCCTGTTATGCTCACTTTTTTCACGCACTCGCTCAAAAAAAAAATAATAATTAAAAAAAGACCGATTCAGGAGGAAATCAGGGAGTCAGTGCATTTTTCATGAACATCAAGGAAGTTTCACGAAAATCAGGGAATCAGTTCCACAGGTCAAACACAGGGAATTCCCAGACAAATTAGGGGATATGGTAACCCTAGTCAGGAAAGAAAATAATGCACGAGAATACCGTCAGCGAAAGGTTAGTGGTCGATGCGGGATAACTCTGGTTTATATGAGTCTAAGTTGAAGAGGGCTCTGAACGAAACAAGGCAAAGGAAAACCAAAGTAGTAATTGACTCGGATGCGAAATTGTGACACTCGGTGTGAGAAGAGGTCGCCAATAAAAGCTTAAAGTGAGTCACTTTCTTGTAGCGAAGATCTATTTATTTGTATTTGGGAAAATTCCTCCACTTTTGTGAGTACGGGCAGGGAGGAAATCCTTGACCTTTCCGTAGTCTCAAAAGAACTGACCCCCATGATTTTGGACTAGAGAGTTCTGAGCGACCATTCTTTCTAATCATAGGTACATTATCTTTAGTTGGTCGGGGGATGTCCTGTTAGTAACTCCTATAGGAATTTTAGAAGCACTAATTGAGATCTGTACTGTGGGAACATCGAAAAGCTCTTCCGGTCGTGCCAGTTCATTTTTCGGAATGCTCTTGAGAATATCGGTCGTCGCCTTTTGCTTAGCTGAAATGTCCTGAAACCAGTGTCCTTTCATGGGCAAATGAAGTTTTCCAAATAGGTAAAAATCACAGGATGCCTGATCAGGTGAGTAGGGTGAGTGATTAGTGGTTAATATGGAGTTTTTTGTGAAAAAATCGGTGACAAGCGTCGACCGATGACACGGCGCATTATCGTGCAGCAGGCGCCAGGACCCTGCCTCACGGTATTGTGGTCGAGCACGGCGAATGCGTGACAAAAGACGCTTCATAACACCAAGGTAAAACACAGCATTAATCGTTTGGTCAGGTGGGAGGAACTCTCGGTGTACAATACCCTCGGAATTGTAAAAACAAATCAGCATTTTCTTTATTTTTAACTTCTAAAGACGACTTTTTTTGGCCCGACTTCTGATCATCACAGAGGTCCTCACGACCTTCTTGGAATCGCTTAAACCACTCATGCACATTACTACGGGATAGACACTGATCACCATAAACTTCTTTCATCATTTGAAATGTTTCAGTAAACGTTTTCCCAAGTTTAAAACAAAATTTAATATTTGCTCTTTGTTCAAAATGCATTTAACGAGCGATGACCAAAAGTTGCTTTTACTTTTCGATCGATTGTAGTTATCGGATTGTCTTAAAATTTTTACGAAATGCCAACAAGAGATCAAAATTTTTATTTCATATACACACCAATAGGTGGTGCCACCAGAAACAATTATGTGGTGCTAGTTTCCACACTTCTGTATTTTGCCTTTTTATCTCAATTTATCAGAAAAACGCTCAACACAGTATTTTGCTTCTTTTTCTCTTCTTTTCTATTCTTTCTTTTTTTCTATCGTTAAATGAGTTCAGTTCGACTTTCTTACATAAAAAAAAGTTCCCAGATGGCTCGAGAAACTTAACTAAAACTAGTATATTTAAATTAGGTTGCCACAGTTATATTTAAAAAGTGCTGTTTCGTTTGCGACAGACATTGTGTAAGATATATTATTTTGTAGTGCTAGTAATCACTAATGATTTATATTAATTTACTCGGCACATTGGCCCAATTCCAAGCACAAGTAACTGCATTGATGGTAATTATAAACAAGCAACAAGATTAATTTATACCAAGATTGTCCCCAATCGAAAGGTGAAAATTTCCACAAGCAACACCAATTACCCCAAAAAAAAAAAAAATACACCGAAAACAGGCAAGCTAAAAAGGAAAATGGTTATTGAATTCTAGAAAATTGAAATTGAAAATTAAAAACTAAATTATAAGAGAAAAGAAAGCATAAGGAACATATGCAAACACAATAATTTACTATATAATATAAAAAGGTATTAATATCATAAAAAATTTATCAAACACATAAAATAATTAATTATCATAAGCCGACTCCAAGCCTTAACAGAAGGGAGGGTTAAGGACTGTATTCTTTATAATACAAACATTAAAACAACTTTCACTAAACAGAATGCATCAAAACAACCTTGAGTTGGAGCATTTGAAATGCACTATCACTATAACAAACAATTCTAAACAAACAAGTATCAAAACAACATTGAGTTTGAATACCGTTGTTGTGGTATCTTATCTTAACACAAAGAAAATGTATCTAAGCATACAATATATATATAAACAAACCTAAACAAATAACATAATCTGTATCTAAAGAAAAGATCAAAAGATCATAGTAATAAGTAAACATACTAGTTAGTATAAATAGAAGTAAGAACCACGTAATAAGATAGTCTTAAGAGTAATAAATAAAGAGTACACTAGGGGTGTCCTTATTTGTAAGGGCAAAAGTCAAAATGTTTATATTACAGTTTCCTTTATGTATTTAAAGTAAACAGTTAAAATTTGGGGTCAATACGATAACATTCAGTGGCCCGGAAGCCTCCTGAAAAATTTAATAGGTCAGTATGGGCAAATATTGTACATTTTTATTTTTTTCATACATATTACCTATTTAAATTTATATTTTACATTAAATCAATTTTTTTGTATGATTTGTATTTTTTGCGATACGATTCAACAATTTGGAGTACCAACTGCTTTTCCTCTTCATCATTCGTTAAAATTTTGTTGTAGTCTTGCAAAAATTTTATTCCTCTTTCAGCGGGATCATTAACAACTTGTAAATTGTGGCAAAAAGTCCAATTATTTTCGAAATCTGAATTATTTTCCCATTGGGATGGATCCACGCCCAAAAAGGTTGAAGATAACCCAAAATTATTGAAACAAAAAAATGGTCTTTTCTGAAACAAAATCGCTTTGTTCGTAAGCTCGAAAATCTGTCAATTTTGAGTGGCTTCGGCTATTTTTTAAATGAACAACTGGTTCCTTGCTTTTTAATTGTTTTATCATTTTACGTTTTTCTGCGTGGGTAACTGATAAGTCAAAAAATGATAACGCTACTGTTTCTTCGGCGATGTACCATAAGTGGTTAGACATTTTTTTAATAATAGCTTCTGAAATTGTTGAATCTGTATCTGTATAATTTAGAGCGTGTTTAATAAAGAAAAGAACTCGATTAGGTGCTGAATTCGCATTTGTACTTCCGAACCAACTTTTGATGTACATTTAAACAATGAAAATACAAATATCGCGGATGCCACTCAATTCCCTGGTTGTAAGTTTAAACTGATCACGTAATAAATATGTTTTGAGACAATAGATTGCTTTCGCCATCCACCGTGCGTTGCTGGTTGCACCTGGAGCACATAAATTAAATCAATCTGCACCAAGGAAAGTTAAAGTAAGTTGTAGCATATCTTTGTGTCATCGCGGCTATGCGATTTTTTTAATTGGTCCTGCAAGAAGCTTACAAGAGCGTCCCGTGCATGAGATTGCGTTGCAATTTTTTTTCCAAAAGGACTGCGGCTCCATTTTTAACACCAGTATTGACAGCAGTTGTATCATAAGATATGCCTTTAACAAGTTCAACAATGTTCCAATCGACTAATCTCTGATAAACAGTTTCAGCAATATTTGCACCAGTCGACGACTGTATCTTTGGTGCTCCAAGAATTAAAACAGCAGTTCTTTCCACAAATTCGATATCACTTTCATTGCTTTTCTCGATTTTATTAGAACATTCAGAATTTTGTTCTTCATACCGCCTTTTTCGTAATGCTGCTTTCTCCTGTCTTTCTTGTGCACGCACTTCACGATCGTACAAAACCTTATCAACACCCATCATGCAACCTGGCCGTCCTTTTTGACGTTGCATTTCAAGAAATTTCTTATCTTCTACTAACTTCATTTTTTCAAGTGGTCATGTCAAATAAATTATCAAAACTTCTAACAAACATATCAACGACTTCTTCCTGTGAATTGGATCTTTTTTCTGGAACTGTTTTCAGGATTTTTTTCCAACTTTCGTACAGTTCCAATAACTTCTCAACACGTTTATCTTATTTTCTTATCGGTATTCGTGCTTGTTGCCAAAATATTTGTGCTGCTTTGATAGCAAGTTTTGCGCTTTCCTTTGCTGAAAGATCTACAAATCTCAAAACTTCTAAAACCTGCCGATTAGGTGGAAGTTTTGCACCTGTAATTTGATGCATTGTGTATCCAATCAAACTAACTTTTCTTAAATTGGCAACTGACATTCGTGTTGCTAAACTAGACATATTAGTTTATTTTATATACTTCACTTTTTACACTTTACACACAACCGCCCACCGAAATTCAAACAATTTTAAAGTATTTATTAAATCAAATAATTATTCTTCAAAATAATTATTATTTCTTGCTTGTGAACGCTTACAATTATATTTACTTATTAAAATCACAATATGCACAAGAACCTCTTGCATGCTTTTGGAAATATTTCACAGCAGAAATGTCCCGTCATGAGCAGTATTTTATTTTCTGAACGACTTATTGTCGCCACACAGTTCACTTTTTCTCAGGAAATTTGTTTGCTTACAAACAGCGCACTCAAAATATAGGAACAAATTTCGGTAAATTTGCAAAATATCAAGATTGTGTTGCATGCCTTTTTTTTAAATACGCAAAATTATCAGAATTATTTTAACCCTTCCGCACAAATTGGGTCAAAATGACCCAAATTTAAGAAACAAACGCGTATTACCATGCCTTAGGATGGCGAATTGCTTATAAAACCATTTTGATATCCTCAGTCTGAGTATGATGATGAGTTGTACATTTTTTTTCCAGGACGAGCCAGTTTTTTTACATAATTTTTTAAAAACTTTTCGTGCGCGTATACAATTTGTGGGTCATTTTGACCACCAAGAAAATTTATGCTCAAATGTGACTAAACAGAAAAAGCGTGCTAGTGCTCATTTGTGAATTTTGCGGTGCCTAGTGATAACGGTATTGAACTTTATTTTCTGATTTTTTTTGATGCTATGTATATACATACAATGTATGTAGTTGGTTAATTTTGTTTTGCTTTGGGATAACTGTATTCTACTTCATACAGCAAACATACGTCCAAGCTTATGAAAATGTTGTCAGTTGTGTGATTTATTTCAACTGTGAAGACGCTTGGGTAGACAATTTTTTTGCTCAGTGATATGCGAATGTAAAAATCTGCGTAATTAAAATGCAGCGAAGAAACCAGGTAATAATTTAATTTTTTATAATATTCCGATACTTTTATTATATGTAGGTATGTATTCATATTTGTATAGATTCTGTCACGTCAAAGAATTGAAGAAATTGTCAATGGTGATGACGAGTCACTTGATGAAGCGTCTGATGAAGATCAAGATTTTCAATGTGATGAATCTGAAATAAATGAGTCTGATATATCTACAGATTCTTTTGATAGCATTGAAAGTCTTAGCAGAGAAACACAAGGAAATAATGAATGTTTTCCTGCAAAAGATGGTACGATTGTTTGGTATAAAGATCTTTAACAAATGCAATGCAGCAGAATGCGACAAGATTGCATTCTTTCAAATAAACCAGGCCCCTCACAAGACGCACGTTCCTTGGTTGCTAGCATAAAAGGTGCTTTCGATTTATTCATTTCACTAGAATTGAAACAAATTATTGTTGAAATTACCAACCTCAAGGGCGTGCAGTTATACGAATGTAAGTGGGAGATCATTGATATAATGGAACTGGAAGCATACTTTGGGCTGCAGATCATGGCTAGTGTTATGCATATTGAACGATTTATGCAAATTTCACGATGCCTCTGTTTTGATAGCCATGAAGATAGGGAAACCAGCTAGCTAGCTAGCTCCCATAAGAAATATTTGGGACAAATGGAGCAAAAATCTTAAACTGATGTATAATCCAAATGAAAATGTGACCGTCGATGAACAGCTGGTACCTTTTCGTGGAAGATGCTGTTTTAGACAGTACTTACCTTCTAAACCTGCCAAATATGGCATAAAAATATGGGCTCTTTGCGATTCCAAGTCCAACTACGCATGGAATATGGATGTCTATCTAGGAAGGGCCAGAAATACTCAGCCAGAAAAGAACCAAGGTAAAAGCTATCAAAGTGAGAAAAATAGCAGTGAAACAAACAATACAAAAATATTTTCTTTAGGTGAAAATGTAGTAATAAATCTCACAATCTACAATTTGGCTGTCGAATTGCTACGACGTAAAATAACGGTAGTAGGAACAGTTAGAAAGAACAAGAAGTTTCTTCCCCTCCAAGCTATTGACGTTAGGAAAAAACCAGAGTATTATTCGGAATTCTTTTTCACACAAAATGTGACTGTTGTGACCTATATACCAAAGAAATACAAATTCGTTGTTGTAATGAGTACTCTTCGTCATTCGGCAGAGACTAGGGATGATTAGAAAAAGAAACCAGAAATAATACATCACTATAATGTGTCTAAAGCAGGTGTTGATGCGCTGGACCAATTAGTAGCAACGTACACATGTAAACGCCAAACGAAACGATGGCCAGTTGCACTCTTTTCCAATATGGTCGATGTTTCGGGATATAACGCATATGTTATATGGACCGAACCTAATCCCGAATGGAACAGAACTAAAAACTTTAAGCGGCGATTATTTTTAGTAGACTTTGCCACATCTTTGGTAACCCCGCACATTGCACGCCGAAAGCGAATGCCCTATGGTCCTTCTGCAAAAAGAGTTGTGGAAAACATCCAGGAAGCAGTCGCAGCAGACACTCCCAGTTTATCTACGGTCGTGCAGCCTCAAGATTTATGCTTCTTGGGTAAGAGACAAAGGTGTTTTTATTGTCCACATACTATAAACTCCAACAAGCATTCAGTTCGTTACAATAAATGCTTGAAATTTATATGCAAACAACATAGTGTAAAGGCAGTTATGTGCATAAATTGTCAGAATTGATGTTTTTTTTACTGACTCCTATTGAAAACAATTTTGAATTTGTTAATTTTATGTTTGAATAATAAAAAAAATGAGTTTGCCATAATAATTTTACCATACTGTCGTGTTTTTGCTATTGGGTCATATTGACCCACAAATTGTTTATGAGGGGTACAATCTCAATTTGTGCAGAAGGGTTAAATGTTATTACCGAATAAGAATACAAAAATGGAATAATTATTTTTGTAAACATATATGTTTTGTTAAATATACTATAAAAACTGCGTCTAATATAAGGCGAATGTATGAACATTGATATTTGCCCATACTGACCCATTGAATTTTTCAGCTGGCTTCCGGGTCCACTAAATATTATCGCATTGATCCCAAACGTTTACCGTTTTATCTAAATACATAAAGGAACCGATTTCTGGCCGGAAATTTATAGAAAACCGATATTTGAAAATAAGGACACCCCTAGAGTAAATATTTGTGAACCTCGCATAAGCGTGCTGATTTTTACTAAGAAAGAAAATGAAATGAAGTTTAAATTAAGGGGTTTTATATAAAATTTGCATATAAAGTATATATACATAGACGATGGTTTTATATTTGAACATTTCAGTACGAAAGACTAAACGTCAAAACGTGTCTGAAATGTCAACTCAATCATCACAGGAGCAACCTCAAATGTTTAATTGTCTTTGTGTACAATTGTTTATATGATACTAATTTAAAAACTTCAGTTCTGTCAATCTTACATATGTATATGTATATAAAAATGAAACGCTATTTTAGTATGTCCGGGTCCGCCCGAACACAGCACGGAAAGACGTGAAAATATGCACGGGTATTCCTTTAGTCCTGGAAAAGGTCCTAATGGCGGCGTTGTTTTTTGAAAAATCACCCTCGATTTCGCAATTTATGTATATATTTATAACTCAAGAACGGCTGAACCGATTTGGCTGAAAATTAGTGATGAGGTAGCTTGGAACCTCGCTTCTTTCTATCGTTTTATGTTAAAAGTGACAGCTATTGAAAAAAAAAAAAAATATTTCAAAACATAAGATAAAACATGTGT